>WBZZ01002495.1:37500-103599 GCA_019918135.1 Paulinella micropora | reverse complement strand
TGGTTTTCTCCAGATTCTGCTTCAAAAGTGTTTTTCGTGTCAACTTGTTTGCTATTAATCCTTTACGTATAGATTTAGGCATCCAATCTTATATTATAAGATATCTTATATTATGGGTTTTGAAAATAGTTTGGATTGTATCTATAATTATCATATTCGGCGCCAAATGGTTGGGGTGGTGAAGCATAATTATAGAAATAAGGAGAGTAAGGACTACCAAAAGCATAATTACTTGGAGGATTGACGAGCGGTTTAAAATCCTTTCTTTCTGGACGAGTTTGAACTTGTCGCGGGATTTCAGCGGGGAAGTTTCTAGTCAGTTTTCGTTTCATTTTTGGAAACTCTCTTTTGTCTTTCATTCTTGTCTGGATGACTGCTCTATTGTATCTATTCAACATAAAGTGATTATTTGTGTTGCCATAACGTGTGTTATCTAGTGATTCAAAATCATTCTTGGTGTCTAGCATGCGATCGCGTCTTAGTTCGTTGCCTTTAATAAGTGGGTTTGTTTGTGAAGTGCCGATACCTCCGTTTTGGTCGCTTGGCATTAGAAAACGAATAAGTGCTAACATGTCTTCTCTTTCATCGGCGGGAGATTTCCCATAATCTTATCAACCAATTGGTCAATACTTCTCATACTATCAACCATTTGGGTGTTAATTGTTGCATTATCTGGGTCTTCTTTTAAATCATTCTGTGCCGGTTGAACAGGTTCCTCTACAAATGCTGTTGTCTGTGGTGCTGGTATTGGTTTGGGTTCAGGTGTTGGCTGAGGTTGCGGTGGCATGGTTTGTGGTGGCATGGTTTGTGGTGGCATGGTTTGCGGTGCTGGTGGCATAGTTTGCGGTGCTGGTGTTGGTATTGGTATTTGTTTTCTTGGCACGCTCGCATCCCTCAATTCTAAATCTTCTAATTGCTTCATTTGGTCTGGCGTCAATTTCCCCCTCACTTCTTGATAAATTTTCTTATCCAAAATATCGTCTGCATCTGCTACGTCTGATATACTAGCACCTTGATTTAGTGCTTGTTTGATGGCCTCTTCCCATCCAACTTTTGGATCGTCATAATTGGAAAGTTTAATTTTCTTTCCAGTTTTCGCTCTCAACGATTTAACAAATCCCTTTAAGTGCCTCGTTTGGGCGCCTTTATCATCAAGTATAGCCAAGTTATTGCCCAGTCCGATTGAATCAAAATTGGGTGCTACTACCATATTGTCTGAGTATGCGATCGGGACTTCAACACTAAGATTTATATCTTTTTCTATACTTTGTGGAATATCTTTTGTGCTCTGTGTATTTATTTTTTCTATAAAATTATTAATTGTAGTTTCATTTGCTGGTGCGATAAGAGAATATCCTTTCACGCCATCGGCTTTTTCTTGTGATTTCACCATTTGATTAAACGAATTCACCAAGTTTTCATATTGTTTGCTGAATGTAGCAGGATTGGCTATTTTATTTACTTTAAAGTTAGTGTCTTTATCAAAACCGCCCACATTATTCATAACCCCAATCATAGAATTTAATGTTTGATCTACATTGTGTATAAAAGCATTGTATTTCGCATCTGGAGGTGTTAATTTAATAGTTTTCCAGAATTTCATCGCGTCCAAATATGATACTCCACTGCGGACTCTCCCTTGTGCTTGTAATGCCATTTTAGATATCTGCTTTTGAGAGCATTGAATTGTAATTGTCAGAAATAGTTTTAGCAACTTCTTCACTCGCCAATCCATTACTCGTTAGATAATCGCTCATATTGGTAATTCTTTCAAAGTATCGTTGGTCGGCGAAGTTTTGGACATTTTTATCACCAGTAGCATACAATAAATCATGTTCAAAAGCAACTAAGTCCAAAGCATCTGCTGGTAGAATGTAAGGAAACTTGCCACGAGTTCTATCTTCTAATTGAAGACGGCTTTCCACTCGTGTGCCCCCACCATTATAATTACTTCCTTCGGTATGAATTCGTTCTTCTTCCAACTTAATGAGAGCATCTGGTTGAGCAGACCATACGCTATATATGTGATGTAGAAATGCGCCAAAAGCAACGTTGGCAGTAGTTTCAACACCTGCTTTAAATGTCTGCCATGCCATCATTGTTGATACCTGTACGCCTAATCTTGTCAACATATCCTTCAACACATAATCACCTATTCTTTGCTGTCCGCTTGCGATTAAACGAGGATTAGGCGGAGGCAAACCCAATCTCTCTGGCGCTTCATTTCCTGCTAGTGCTAGCAAAATGGTATTTAAAGCATCTGATCTTCTTCTTCCAAGTAATCCAACATTCATCGCACGTAGTTGTGGATTGTTGGCAATTAATCTCAATATCTGCCCCCACGCTAGCCTTCTCACACCATATCGCCCAACACCCGTAGCAAGGTTAAGTAATCTATTAAGTCTGGGACTCATAATTATCTCTTGAATGCTTCTAATAATAGCATTAACAAATCTTTCTACACTTCGGGGGTCATTACCTATTCGTGGCACAAGCATCTTGTGTTCGTCGCCTATCTGTGCTTCTATTAAAGCATCATCTGGGTGTTTTCTCTCCCAGTCTTCTCGGTTTTCTTTCCATTCCTCATATTCCTGCTCCGCTTGCGCTCTATCCTCTCTTCGTATTACGCGAGTTTTGTCCGCTTTGCCTTTGTTTTTCATATACGTTAAGCCTTTATCAGTTAATCGTTTTAAGGCTTCTTCTTTATATTCTTGTTTTACCAATTGTGCTATATCACGCTTCATTTGCTGGATATTGTCTTCTATGTGCGCTATATCATATTTATCGGTAGCCATTGCTAATTTTCGCATTTCAATCATTTGTTCATTCATGGGGGCAGTTCCATGTTTTCTTTCAAATTCTTTCATATCAACGCCGTCATCTTGAAGGTGTGCTTTCAGTTCATCGTAATTCATATTTACATAAATACTTTGCTTATTGTCCAACGCACTAATCTTATCTTTTAAATCCTCCATAGTATTCCCCCTTCTTGTTGAAGCATCTAACAATCTATCCGCTCTAAGCCTCTCGCGGGCTTGATTATTGATACCTTCATTAACTTGTTCAGCCCAATCAGCATCTGCTTCATCCAACAAATACTTATGTTCGCGTATAATTTCGTTGTAATATGTAAAAAATGGTTTTTCGTGTGGCATTTTTTATATCCGCTATTATATAAGATGGAAAATAAAAAAGAAAAAAGCAAAGACGAGCAACAACTTGAAGAGTTGGAAAGGCTAGGGAAGGAAATTGACCAAATCCGCATCACTCAGAACTTAGTGAATAGAAACCCCAACATTTTTAGAAAACCTGAAAATATCCTTTATAGATTACCGCTATCAGATAAGCAACGAGAGGTGATTTATAATAGTATAATTAAAGAAGAGGGATAATATATGTTGTTAATATTGCTATTTGCTTGCTCCGCTATGTCGCGGACTGCCTGCGACTTTTACTCGCGATACTCAGAAAAAAAGAATGAATCGTGTGCTTATTGTATAAAGCAAGGGGTAGATACTGGATTTAAGTGTGTTTTCATAAATAACGGAAATAATATGTGTCGTAGTTTTGATGAGGCACTGCCTTTGATGTGTGTTGGCGATAATAGATGGTATATGACACATATATATGAATGTGGTAATTTATGATTTAAAGATAGCGATAATAAACGATATAAAAGGATGCCCGACTACAAACAAGGTAAAATATATGCTATTAGGTCGTATCAAACGGATCAGGTGTATATCGGTTCAACCACTCAACCATTATACAAAAGACTTTATGCTCATAAAATTGTTTATAAAAGATGGATGAATGGTAAATGCGATTATGTTTCTTCTTTTGAAATCGTCAAATATGATGATGCCTTCGTTGAATTGATTGAAGAATATCAGTGTGAAAATGTAAATCAATTGAGGAAACGAGAAGGAGAATGGATTAGAGAAACAGACAAATGTATTAATAAAAGAATAGCAGGTAGAACCAACAAAGAATATTATGAAGAAAATAAAGAATATTTGACGCAAAAAATAAAAGAATATAGAGAATTAAACAAATAGAATGTATCACAAAAAGAGCGAAACTGGTATGAAAAAAATAAAGATTATGTATCACAACGAGGTAAAGAACGTTACGAACGAAACAAAGAGCGCATAGATAAAAAACACAAAGAATATTATGAGCAAAATAGAGAGAATCTTATTGAAAAAACTAAAATACGTTGTTCAACCATAATCAAATGTTCATGTGGCAATTCGTTTAGAAAAGATAATTTACAGAAACATCTTAAAAGTCAAATACACTACGACAATATGCTCGGTTTATCTGTTTTTGGTTTTTAATTTACTTCTTACTACCCCCAGAACTTGGAGAGGGTAAAACGATACCTACCATCAACGAAATGAGCCCCACATACACATTAGTTTGATTACAATCAAGATTATGATTAGAAAGTTTTACGATCGCTAATGCGATTATTGCTATTATGATCGCCATTTGAAATAAGTATTTAATTAATCTGCTATCCGTTTTTTTTGTCATACAACAGCAGTCCCAACTATCGGTGTATTCATGCTCCTGCTTCCGTTCCTCATTTTTTAGTTCTACTTCAAGAACACGGGACTTTAATTCTGGAGTTAGTTCGCCATCCATATCCATAATAGGTGGTGGTCTATGAAGTCTGGTTGTATTATTTGACATTATCAAGAACTGCCACTCTGATTTCTGCAAATTGATTTGCTTGGTCTTGTAGTATATTAAGTAAAAGTTTATTTTCTTTTTCTAAATTAACTACCTTTTCTGATAATTGTTGAACCGCCTTAATTAACGGGGCGATAAACTCGGAATAACCTATACCATAACCGACATCACCACTATCAACACATTTAACATCTTCTGGATTGACACTCACACCTTTCAATTCGTATTCTTTTCTTTGCTTTGGACAGGGAACCATAATTGTTTCTTTTATAAAACCGCCAAAATCTAGCATATCCATTTCTGTTAGTATTTCTTCCAGTTCCTGAGCTATTAAGCCAGTCCTACATTTCTTGTTGTCATCAATCATACGATAGCAAACTGGATTTAACTTATTAAAAAAATCTAAGCCTAAGCATTCCTTTATATCTTCTTTTTTTCTCCTGTCTGAATATTGAATTGGATTAGACAATACCCATAATTGCCCATCGCTCGCTCTTAATGACATTAAACCAGTATTTGAATTATTCTCCCATATGAACCCACTCGTTGAAGAACCATTCACTCTAAATCTAATAGCATAAGAAGTTAATCCTCCACCTCCTCCTGCTGGTGCTGTTCCTCCACTTAATGATTTATTATTCCCAGACTGAGACATATAAATCCCCCAGTTTGAATCAGTAGCATCCCATACAAATATTCCTCTCGCATTCGTCCCGTCTGTTTGTCCTTGAATTGCTATTTTTGCCCCATTAGTTGATGCTAATGCCGATGATAGTGTGCCTGTGTATGTAATTCCCGCATTTGCTGTTATTAATCCACTCGCAGTTAATGTTGTTGTTGATATACCCGCATTTGCCGTTATTAATCCACTTGCGGTTGCCGTTGTTGTTGATATACCAGCATTTGCCGTTATTAATCCACTTGCGGTTGCTGTTGTTGTTGATATACCAGCATTTGCCGTTATTAATCCTGCTGTGCTTATATTCATCGCCTCAGACCATGTTATATTGCTTCCTGCTGTTATTCCTGATTTATAGTTAAAAGCAAGTTTGTTTGAGTTTTTGTATATTTGAAAGTTTGAACCAGAATTACTTGATTTCCAGTTTGAGCCGTCATAATAAGCATCAAAACTTAAGCCTATATTGTCGTGCGCCCAGTTCAATAATTGAAATGTTGATAAGCATCCGCCGTTGTTATTGCTTGTAAGTGTGCTCCTCCGATATTTGAAGCCGTCCCGTATAATTCTAATCCGCCTGTCGTCCCTGTGCCTTTCGTTGTATTGCCTATGATTATTGGTTTGCCTGATGCTGTTGTTATTTTGTCGCTCGTTGTTAATGTTGTTGTTGATATCCCCGCAGTTGAAGTGATTGTCGTTCCCGTTATTGTTCCACCATTTGTTATGTTGTTTGAGTTCATATCTAAGGCGCCATAAAATCGCATACCGCCAGCATTGTTAAAACGGACAATGTCAGACGAAGCACTTTTATTCCAAAAGTTTTGAAATATAAAGTCCCGCCCCTTTTACATCAAATGCTACATTCGTAAATACATAACCTCGTTGGTCTGCGGTTGTCCGCTTGTAGCAGTATTTAGAGTAAATAAGAAATACTGATAATCTCCTGATGTCTGTGAAAAGAATATATCTCCTCCATTTTGGTTTAATATCCTCGCCCCATTATATGTTATATTTCCGCCATTAGTGATAGTTTGATTATTAAAATCAGCATTGTTCGTTAAAGTTAGATATTTTATCGTAGTGCTCGCACCATTGAATGTTTTACTTCCTGTTATGGTTTGGTCTGTTGTTAGTTTCACACAATTATCATCCAGATATTGCCTATTTACCGCTTCATTCGCATTTTGTGGTGCTCCTAGATTAACAATCCGACTACTATTACAATCTAAGCCAGAAGCATTAAACCACGAAACAATCGTCCCGTCAATAATAAAACTTATTTTTTTCGCAGAAATTTCAAAGTTGTAATATGTTGCCGTGTTCATATCCAAACTAGCAATAGAGCCGATATTACTGGTAGAATTGGAAACGATGAATGTGCCCTTTGTTGTTGAATTGATTGAATTCCCAGTAATTTCCACACCACTGCTATATGTCTTAATTCCTGCTATTGTTTGGTTTCCTGTTAGTTTCACATTTTGCCCGTCTAATGTATCCACATAACTTTTGTTTGCTCCGTCCGTTGTTGCTGATGGTGTGGCTAAGTTTGTTATTTTGTTGTTATTCAAACTTAATGTTGTTCCAGTTGCGGTTATAATTAAAGTATTGCCTGAATATAACTCTACATACGAACCCGTTATTTGTATCGGATACCAAGTCGCTGTTGCTGTTTTTTGTGCTGCAATCATTCCTATTTTCGTATCAAATGCTATGCCAATACCATCAAAAGTGGTAGGATTGGACGAACCACTTACTTCTAAAACTGATGTAAATTTTTTTTTCCTGCTATGGTTTGGTCTCCTGTTAGTTTAATCACCGAGGTATCAAGAACTGAAACATCCACACCATCAACCAAATTCACATTTGTTATGCTTTGGCTTTTCATATCAATACCCGCACTAGCATTTATTGCGTTGCTAAATGTCTTAATACCCGCTATGGTTTGGTCTCCTGTTAGTTTAACCACCGAAGTATCAAGAACAGAAACATCAACACCATCAACATTACCAACATTTGTAATCGCAAATCCTCCCATATTTAAACTGCCCGTCATAGCCGTTGTGCCATCCTTTGCTAGTTTCGTATCAGTATATGCTTTTGCTGAAGCATCGCCGTCATAGAATGGTGCTGGAAGTCCGCTTATTGCTGTCGTGCTGTTAAAATTAAAAACATTGCCCGTCAACGTTATTCCACTCCCCGTGGTAGAAGCGAGGGTTATGGACGAACCGACAATAGATAGTGGATATCCCGTTGCTCCACCTACATCTGATGAATAAATAGAACCCGTATTATTGTTGTAATTGAAGAATAACTTCCCTGTATTTAATGGATTTGAATCTTTTATACCCAAATAAGTAGTAAATATTTTGTTCCTTGCTATGGTTTGGTCTCCTGTTAGTTTAACCACGGAACTATCCAGAACGGAAACATCAATACCATCAACATTCCCGACATTTGTTATGTTAAATCCTCCCATACTTAAATCTCCAAACATCATAGCGAGGCCATCCAATCTTAGATAAGGCGATGTCGTATTTCTCCCTTGCCCTGTGCTATACATAAGCAATTGATTGCTGTTGGGTGTGCCCGTTATGACTACATCCGTTAATTTATCCAGTTCAAAATCGCTTATATAACTTGAATTTAATGTAGCAAATGAAGTATTACCCAACCCATCTGTCTTTAGTACTTGATTAGCCGTGCCGTCCGCAATTGGTAAATCGTATTCATTATTATTGAGACATAGCCTGTATCAGATATCAACAAAGAAGAGTTATTATTTCGCGATGATATTGTTATGTCGTCAGTCCTTGCTTGTATTGAGTTTGCTTCAATATGATCGCCATATAATACTCCATCAACTTCTAAATCCTCGTCTATTATCACAGAGCCGTAATAGTGATATGCCCACGGATTGCCTAAATGATTCATATTTAAATTCTATTATTTTATATCCAATCTTATAATATAAGATATATATATATATTTGGTCTTAAAAAAATGAATATATTTGGACGATCACAGGAACAGCAGTCTATTGATACGAAACTATTGCCGTCACTGCTACCCCGACATTAACAAGAAACATTCAAAATGCGTATGTTGGTCTCGATCTTAGGTCGTGGATGGAAAGTTCCACATTCACTACTCTTTGCACGGGCGGTTATGGTAGCAAAACAATATCTAATTTAGGATATGGTTATTTCATTAAAGTTGCTTTTCGCGGGTCTTTGAATTTGCCCGCCCCGTCTGGAATAGGAACCTTTCAGTTTTGGTTTCATAAAACGGACGGAACCAATGTTGATGACTTTTACAGCGAAGTGCTAAATTATACAACCGCCATTGAGTATAAGTCTTTTGATTGTGTATGGCTAATTCAAAGATACGGAGTCCAAATGAAAATGATATGGTTAATGACTTGTCCAAATCCCGCGGATACCACCAATAATACAACAATACGAATTTCTGGAAATACGACTAACGAGGTTTTATTGACATATGCGACAGATGCTCCAATAACATTGGAAGTATATTATAAAACGGCATCTGCGGATTATGTATCTTTTAAACCATGATATTTTAATATTGATGTGATGAGAGACATAGCACTAACCGCCTCTTACACATGAAACCTGTCATACATATCTTTTAATGTCGTGAGTTTGCCCTCGTGTTGAGATAAGACATCGCGGAAAAACGTCTTATAATCTAACTTACCATATTTAAGAATAGGGCGTTGGTCTGGTGGTATGTGTGCGTATCTACTCTCGTGCCATTTCTTCATATCCTCCTGTAATATGGTGCGGTCTTCCACTTTCATATACAAGAAATTAAACGGGTCTTTTGATACTTTCAAATGTGCCGTTATTATTTCATAGCAACTATACCCGCTCTCGGGCGGATTCCGCTTTGCTTTAATCGGTGTTTTTTTTTTCCTAACTGGCGCAGGTTCCTCTTTTGCTTCTAAAACTGGCATTTCTTTTTTCGCCAATTCTTCTCCTACGTTGGCCTTGATTTCAGTAATACCAGTTTCCTTCAAATCACTTTCTTTAAAAGGCGTAAATTCTTCTGGTTCTTCATTAAAAACAACCTTCTTCAATGTATCAACGGATGGCAATACAACTTCAACATTATCACTCTGCGGGAGTTGTTCGGGTCGGTATTTTTCGTAAAATGCGACAATTTCAGGTTTGAGCGATTTGCTTGTTGGCAGTTTTATGTCGCTACTTAAATGAGTCCATTTTTCTATTTGACTTAGATAATCTCCTTTGGTTGATGGCATGCTATATATAAGCACAACAAAAAAAAATCCGTTTTATATTATTTGTATCTTTGTTTTCAATATTGAAAACAATAATATTACACCCAAAAGACATCATCATCCTCTTCATTAACTCCCGATCCAAAATTGAAGTCGTATTCGTCGTCCTTTATATACTCGCGTATCTTGTCTCGGATTGTGCTGACATTTATTGTAAATCTGTATTTTTTGTTGTTTTTTCCTCCGCTTTGTTTGGGCTTATCTATGCCTACATGCTTCAGTTGGGTGAAGAAGGCTCCTTTATGATAAGATATTCCCTGTTCTGAGCACCACTCTCTGTATCTTTCGCATAGATGTACCGATTCCACTTTCATATCTTTGCTTTCAACTTTGTCAAATTTTGCTTCAATGGTGTCAATAATAAACTTAATAGCCTTCGGGAGGTTAGCTATTTTCTGCTCCGTCTTGTATTTTGTTTTAAATGCGGTCATAACACTTATTTCTTCGTATTGTCTAGTGGCGAAGTATTCAAAGGCACATCTGATAAAGTCATCGTCGTTTATTTCATCTAGAATTTTGGCGAAATATACTTTATCGTCCGCGTGCTTCCCGCTTATTTTGTGGAGTGAATACCGCCTGTCACTTCCTTCTATGTATAATGTGTTTTCGTTATTCGTGTAAAACCAGTATCTGGCGAAATGTTTTACTTTGTATTGCTTGCTTCCCTTGGGCTCTATTATTTCGTCTTTTTGGTCAATTTGACTTTTTAAGCGGTCGCTCATCGTAAAAGCCCCGCCTTTCTCGGGCAGTTCTTCAAACACTTTCAATATCTTGTTCGCATATGCGACATTGAATTTTTCCATGTATCTGCTAAAGTCTTTGATGACCACATGATTTTGCGTTCCCAACAACCTCTCCATAAATTTGCTCATTATGCCTTTTCCAGTTCCTTGGACTGAGTAAAACAAATGACCAATACCTCTATTTACATTTGGTTTCTGTATCATGTCCGCGACACTATCCAAAAAGTTGTCCAACTCGCCCTGACCTTCAGTGAAAAAGTCAGTTTTTAGATGTTTATATAAGGCACTCTCTTCAAAATTGTATTTTGTTTTTACACTTTCAAATGGAATATTATCCATAGGAAACCCCATAAACAAATTTAGTTTGTTAGAATATACTGGGGGTATCCCCACTCGCTTCAAATACGGGTAAAACATGAAGTCGTCATATCGTTTAATTTTCCGCTTTTGCATCATGTCTTTTGCGTATCCAGTTGAAAACTGATTGCCATTTCCAAAGTGTTGATACAGCCATTGTTTTGCCCGCGAGTCGAGTTTGTCTCCTTTCAATTCTTCAATATATTCTGGATTCCGCACAAAACATTCAAAACTTAATGCGGACATCATTGCGCCTACTTCTGCTTGTACATAATATTCGGATCGGTCTCCTGTCTCTTCGTCAAGTCTAGATTTAAAGTCATCACGACTTGACCGCCTCCCCTTGATACTATGTTTATACAACTGCGCCATTCTTCCAGTCTTTCAAGGCTCGCCTCATTCTCTCTATAGTGTTGAATATATACGTTATCCATATCTCCAAAGTATTTAAGGCTGGGAGTTTGATAAGGCTCAATAATCGCATTTTCTGGAAAGGTTAGACCTTCATTCATTTCTTTTAATTTAAGAGCCATGTCTATCCCTAATTTCTCCTTAATGACCTTTGAACAACTTTCCAGATCGTAATCCTTCTTTTCTAGCATCAGGCCGTCAAAGCATAAAACACACATAACAGGATTTCCAAAATAGTCTAGCATAACTTGTAGAATTTTGTTTTCAAAGTCGCATAACAATGTATTCATATAACTGGCCTCGTGGTTGAAGTCTTCGCCTCTGTTAATCCGCCTTTGCTTAACTTTTTCAAATTCTTTAATGTCTGCCCCCGCAAACTTTCCATGTAGGGCTTTCATTTCTTGTTTGAAGGCGGTTAGAAACCTCGTCTTTTTCGCGACTGCGTTGTAATCCTTTTCGCCTCCATTTAGGACGGATAGGATAATCTGTTTTGCCTTGTCTCTGTCAATCGTCTCGTTTTTGCTCGTGAGATCGGCTATTACCTTCTCTCTATTTTTCACATACGATCGCAGATATTTCGCTTCAAAGTTAAATATCGCACATAAATGTAGTAGTACGACTGGATGCGCATTTACCATATCAATATCTACATAGTAATCGCGGGCGATAGTATGCCTTATCTCGCGCGGTATGTTTTGCCCCCGCACGCAGAGGTGGAAGACGCGAAGAGATTGCCCGACGCCAGCCAGCTCGCCCAGCCGTACTTCTTCCGTTTCCGGCTCAGGGACCGCGCGTACGGGGGCTGGCCCGACCGGTGGACGACGGCGGCCGAGGTGTTGGCGTGGTATGGAGCGAAGCGCGGCCACCTGTTAGGCAGCTGGTGCGCGAGGCAGGGCCTGGCCGTCCAGTCCAAGCTGCAGGCGTACTTGGACGCGCTGCGAGTCAGGTCGGCGCAACGCCTGGCCGCGCCGGCCGACCAGTTCGTGCTGGTCCAGTGGGTCGGCACCGCGCCCGAGCGCACCGAGGGCTACGAGCCTGCCGGCCGCGAGTACTGGGGGCCCTGGTACGACCGCAACTGGGCCTGGCTGCCGGTCGCGTTGCTGCAGAAGGAGTACAACCGCGCGGACTGGACCGTGACCTACGACTTGCTGACTCACCGCCTGGGCGTGCACGGCGAGTTTGCCCTGTACCTGCCCCCGGCCGTGGTGGCCGAGGTCCGCAACCAGGCCCGCGTCGTCGTCGTCGCGGCTCCCGCCGCTCTGCCCGCCACTCCCGCGCCGGGCGCCGGCAAGCCTGGGGGCAGGCGGCGCGCCCAGAAGAAAGGGGCTAAGCGGGGCGCGGCGGGCGCCTCCTGAGCCCCCCCCCCCCCCTCCTCTGCGTCGGCTACTTGGGCGTCGCCACGCCGAGGTGGTCGTCCGGTACTGCCGGCTGGGGGCAGGGGTGCCCCCCCCCTCTAGGCCGCACCCTCTCCCTTCCCCCCTCTCTCACACGGCCGCACGCGGCCTGGTTAAGCAAGAGCCGGTGTAATAAAGAAAGCCTGCCCGCCGGCGTCGCCGGAGCCAGCGGCAGCCAGGCCGCGCCAGCACCTGTCAGTACACTAGCAAAAACTTGAATAAAAGACTGGCCCGGGTCTAGCGCGGGGCATACCAGAGGGACCGGCTGTTGCCCCTGCGGAAATTATTCCTCTAGCCTGGGCCGTTTGGCTAGCACACCCGGCGGGTCTCCATGCCGGGTTTTACCACAGGTCTTGCAGAGGGCCGCGTACCCTAAAAGGTGTGTCTGGGTGTCGTACGAGGTTTGGTACGTTTGGCCCGCTACACGAAATGTTAGTTTCTTGCTTAAAAGCAAGGTGTTTTTGCTTATAAACCAGCCCGTTGGTGCCAGAGCGGCACCGTGCAGGCAATGGTTAGACTTGAAATCAATTGTTACTTCTTGGCCGGGGTAGCTGGAAATCCCACCGCTGGAAAATTGGAGCTGGTACCTTTGGCTTAGATCCAGGTTTTGTGAAGATCTTTCAATATACTCTTTGTCTTTTTGGAGAGACTTCTCGAAGATCTTCCGCATGGACGGCAGTGGATTGGCCAGGACATAGCGTTCCTTTCTTGATTACAAGAACAGATCTACCGCGTACACTGCAAACTGATGCAAGGGCAGTGAAAGCCTGTCCCAACCCTTCTGCTGCGGCCAGGGGCGCTGTATACCAATGTGATACTGATACACAACCTCTGACTGGCCAGAGTTAGGAGCCTCGGCGCTTACTGCCATGCCTATCTGCTTTGCCCCGGTTGTCCGGTCTTGCAGATGCACCAGCCACACGACAGGACCGCCGGGCTGGCCACCCTCAAGGCAGCGCAACACACTCATCAGGGGGTCGAAATTCCGGCGTTGCTGCGGGGCGACCTTGTGTAGTGCCAAGGCGCACTCGACGCTGTTTTTTAGCTCTTCCAGGCGCACTCCATGTTTAACTCCCGCTGTTTTAAGTAGCTCCGGCTCGCACAGTAGCAGTTTTTGCAAATGATTCCAGATGCGCTCGGGGGTGGTTTCCATGGCTAGCCGAAACTTGGTGCCTGGCGGATCGGCGAGCTTGCCCCACAGGTCCTTGACAATGCTTTCATACTATTAACGCGGATCCGGGAACTTTATATTCAAATAGATCTCCTGAAAGACCTCCCGGGAAAAGTGTCTTTCCCCCCAGGGCAGGGCGGGATTTCCTAGGCATTGTTGCGTCCACTTCAGGTACAGCGCATAATAAGTGTGCCAACTTGGAGCGCCGCATGCTGAGCACTGCTGGGTGCGTGTGCGTCCTTTTAGGACCGGTTCAGCTACCCATACAGCCTGGCTGCCACAGGGCACGCGAACCGAACCGCAGTTACTACACAACCCCGCGCCTGGAGGCATGGGGGTGGGACGCGGAGGGGAGGAAGAAGAGAGCCTAAGAGAGGTTTGTACTCTACAAGGAAAACCCTGCTTTACACCACCAGCAGGCAAGAAAGCAGGGGAGAAGAACGCACCCCTTTCCCTCCTTCCCTTTCCCCTTCCCCTCCTTCCCTTTCCCCTTCCCCTCCTTCCATTTCCCCTTCCCCGCCCCTTTACCCACTGCTCTCCTCCTTTTTCTCTCTCGGTGAGGGAGGGGGGCCTCCCCCAGGGCGCCCTCTTCCTAGGGCACCCTCTCTTCCAGCTCTGTTTCTCTACACCCCCTTCCCCTCCCCCCCTTGAGCCCCGGGGCCTGCTTCCCAGCGCGGCCCCGGCTGCGCTGGGGTCCCATCCACACTGGCGAGGAGCTCTTTCTCAGTGTGTGTCTTTGTCGTTGTCTGGGCGTCCCTCACACCGCTCGGGGTCAGTCGCACGGCCGGAGCAGGAAGAAGGCGTCCCCCAGGGGGGGGTGGCCGGCCACTAAAAAAACTCCAGTAGGACGACTCGGGGTGGGAGGCCTGTCCCAGGCTCTCGCCGAGGAAGGTGCGGCCGTTGCGTTCAAAGAGTGACTTCTCGAACGGGTCCCGCTCCAGCTTCTCGTAGCCGCTGCGGCTGACGGGCAGCAGCGTGCCCGTGTGCGTCATCACGCGCGACAGTGTTTCGGTGTGCAGCTTTTTGAGGCCCCCGATGCCCGCCAGGGACCGGCCCAGCTCGTAGCGCAGGCGCAGCGCCGCCGCCTCGATGCCGAGCAGCTGGTACGCGAGGGAAGGGTCGCTGAACTCGACTGTCTCGGGCACCCACTCCGGGCGGGCGAGCAGCTTGCGCAGCCGCTCCAGGCTGACCTGGCCCGGCCGCAGCGCCAGGCTGAGCACGGACGACGCCCGGTCGTAGCTGGCCTTGGCGACGCCGGTCGCGGGCCAGCAGGCGGCCAGGGCCCGGCGCAGGGCCGACGTACAGAACAGCTCGGTGCTGTTGTACTGGTACGTGCTGGCGCGCACCCGGCGGGTGGTGGGCGGCCGCGCCGGGGACGGTGGGTTCCCGGCGGCGGGGGCCGGCGGCCGCTTCGGGGACCCGTCGTCCCCGGCGGCGGGCCGGACCAAGCGGGCGAACAGGTACAGGCGGGCGTGGGGGGGCACGGCGTCCCCGGCGGGAACCTCGACCCAGGCCGACAGCGCCAGGAAGGCGGGCAGCTGGGCGCGGACGGCCGCGACCACCAGGCGGTGGGTCAGCCCGCGCCGGGCGCAGGCCTCGCCGTCCAGCTCGAGGACACAGCCCTCCGCCGACACCGGGGCGCCGCCGCCGCCCCGGCGGCGGCGCACGCGCCCCCCGCCCGCGTCCAGGTCCCGGTCCTGCTGGTACAGCCACAGCGCCTGCCCGCGCACGGCGGCCTGCGCCTGCGCCGCGCGCAGCTCCTGATGGTAGTCCCGGAAGCCGTGCAGCTCGAGGCAGAGCTCGTACGGTTCGAGCTGCTCAAAGAGGTTGACAAACTCGGCGGGCGCACTGCCGCTGTGCAAGGCCTGCACGCGGCCGCGGGCCTCGGGGTCGAGCCCGCGCCAGCGCTCGATCTCGGGCAGCGAGCGCACCCAGCCGAGCACGAAGTAGTCCCGCTGTTTCGGCTGCAGCCTGGTCAGGGCCAGGATGCGCGGGAGGCCCTCGGTGGACCGCATGACGCTGCTGGCCTTGTGCCGGGTGTTGAGCGTGAGCTGGGTGCCCAGGTGGCCGTACGAGGAGGCGGCCAGGCCCCCCACGGAGTGGCCAAAGTGCAGCAGCGAGCGCCCGCAGCAGTACAGCACCTGCTTGAGCAGTGCCTCCAGCAGGCCGAGCGACAGGGCGTAGGCGCCGGCCGCGCGGTGGGAGGTGAGCTCCGACGAGACGTACGCCTGCGTGCTGGACCAGGCGTCCTCGTCCGGCGATTGCAGCAGGGCCAGGACGGCGCGCTCCACGAGCTCGTGGGCCCGGGCGCCGTCGTGCTCCGGCTCGAGCGGCGCCTCGCGCGCCAGCGCCGGGTAGCCCCGGCGCACCCTGCACACCAGCTCCGGCAGGCCGAAGGGCGCCTGCGAGGCCCAGGCCGCGTCCGGGCGGACGAGCGCCGCCCGCCAGCGCAGGCGGGCGAACAGGGCGACGGAGCGCCGCACGCGCTCCTCCTCGGCCGGCCGGACGCCCAGCCCCGCCCGGACCGCGGCCCACAGGTCCCGGCAGTGGCCGCACGCGCCGCGGCCGCCGGCCCCCCCCCGGGGGGGCTGCGCTCGAGGCAGAGCGGGAGCAGCGGGTGCAGGCCGCAGGGCGCCCGGCGCTGCTCGTGTTGCTGCCGCAAGAGGTCGGCGAGCCGTGACTCGACCGGGCGCCAGTGGAGCCCGTCCTGCAGCCGGCCGGGGAAGTCGATGACGCAGTCCCGCCCGCGCACCAGCAGGCCCGGGGGCGCCAGGTAAGCGCCCTGCAGGACAAAATTGAGGGTGTGCTGGAAGTAGCCCGTGGTGGCTACGGTCCGCACGTTCTGGCCCACGACCTCGCGCGACGCGGCCATGTGCCAGCCGAAGCTGCGCAGCGACAGCCCGGCCAGGAAGGACTCGCGCACGAAGCCGCTGTCGTCGGGCGCGTCGGGGCGCGAGTACGCGCTGCGCCGGCCGCCGACGCTCGGCTCGATCAGGCAGCCGGCGTACAGGTGCAGGCCGGCCTGGAGCTGCAACTGCTGCACGTCCTCGAGGGAGCCCTTGGCGCCCGACACGATGCTGGACATGATCCCGCGCGTGTGCGGCGCGGCCAGCCAGGCCCGCTGGTGTTCTTGCGCCAGGGACCGCAGCCGGGCCCCGTGCTGGCCGCACCGGGCGAGCAGGTCGCGCTCGGCGCCCAGGTCCGCTGCCAGCAGGGCGGCCAGGCGCCGCTCACTGCGTACCCAGCCCGGCCGGCGGCCCGGGGGCGGCGGCGGGGCGCGCCCGGCGCCGTGGCCGCCGCCGGGGCCGGGGCCGGGGCCGGGGGACCGCCCCAGCGCCGGGGGGGGCGGCAGCTCCGCCGCGGGGCGCGGGGCCAGGTCCGCGAGCGACAGGGTGAGGGCGCGGCGGCGGTTCAGCCAGGCCACGAACACGCTCACGCAGTCGAGGAAGAAGGCCGCCCACTGGGGGGCGTAGTCGCTGTACAGGAGCTTGACGAGGCTGTCGCGGCCCTGGCCCAGGGGCGGCGCGGGGGGGCCCAGCGGCCCCGGCTCGCCCCCGCGGCCCGGCGCCAGCGCGTGGCGGGCCTGCGCCTGGCTCACGAAAGACAGCGGCAGGAACCAGCCCAGCACGTCCCACGCGGTGCAGCCGTCCGGCGGCCCCGGGCCCGGGGGCGGGCGCAGGTAGCCGGGGGGCGCCGGCACGTGCCGCTCCAGCTGCGCGCGCAGGGACAGGACGTCGGCCGGGCCGAAGGTGTCGGGCCCCCGGAGCGCGCCCGACAGGACGTTCAGGTTGTCCAGGGCGAGCTTGGCCACGGTCTCGGACGCGGCGCGCGTCACGATGTGCTGGCAGGAGCCGATGGCCTCGTCCGCCGACCAGCCGTCCAGGGGGTCCTGCAGCGCCACCAGCGTGATGACGTCCCCGTCGTTGTCGCCGTTGAAGGGGATCTCTTCGATCGGGTTGAGCGCCAGGCAGAAGTGCTGCGGGGCAAACTCGGGCCGGTCGACCGCGAGCCGCCGCGCGCTCAGGCGGGACAGCGCCGCCAGGCACGAGGGCGGCTCGCTGAAGAGGTCGGTGCGGGGCACGAGGACCGAGAACACGCGCGCGCTCTGCGGCGACAGCGTGGGCTGGCGGTTGATGAGGACCTTGCTGCCCTGCGTGAGGCTCATCTCCAGCACGTCGCCCACGTGGAGGAAGTCCGAGTACGGCCGCGCCCCCCCCCCCCGCCCGCGCCGGCGGCCAGCTCGTCCAGCAGGAGCGGGGGGCAGAAGGCCAGGGGGCTGAACACGGAGCCGCGCTGGGGGGCGTGCGCCCACGCCGCCCGCTGCGCGCCCCGCGGCCGCCGCCACAGCAGGCCCAGCGCGGGGTACACGTCCCCGTGCACGAGGTCCGGGTTGCGCTCCCGCAGGGCCACTGCCTCGGCCGCCCGACCCTCGTCGCGGAGCCGGGCCAGCAGCGCCTGCCAGCCGCGCAGCCGGGCCCGCGCTTGCTGGATCAGGTCCGCCCGGGCCCGCACGGATTGCAGGTTCTGGGCCGTGACGCGCACGCACTCGAACTGCGTGCGCAGAAAGCCCCAGCCCACCATGACGTGACCGACCGGGACGGTGGCGACCCCGATCAGGACCCCGCGGCCGGAGCAGTTGATGCGCTTGCCGAGGCCGTTCTTGCGAAACTCGCCGTCCTTGCGGCTCAGGAGCTCGCTGAGGCTGCGGAGCCCCTCGGGCGGCCGCAGCGCGGGCGGGACCGTGGGCGGGGCCGCGGCCGCCGAGTGGGGCGCCGGGGGGTGCACGGGCGCGTGGCTCGTGAGGCCCGCACACCAGCAGTTGTAGGCGGCGGTCAGCGTGCGGAGGTACTCGGTCGTCAGCACGCAGCCCGGCCCCTGCTGCCACAGCGCGCCCGCCTCCAGCACCAGCGGGGCGCCGGGCACGGCCCGGGCGGGGTTGCCCCACGCCCGCCCCCCAGGTGCCGCTCCAGCGCCAGCCGGAGCTCCCAGCCGCAGCGCAGCAGGTCGGCGACGGCGTACGCGTTGTCGGCGAGTTCGTGGCAGTAGCTCAGCAGCACCTGGCGGCAGTCCACGCTCGCGTGCGTCACGGGCAGCAGCGCGCGCGAGGGGACCAGGCACGCGAAGCGGAAGAGGCGTTCGGGGTGCGCGGGCAGGCGGGCCCGCGCCCAGGCGTCGGCCGGCGCCGCGGCCAGCCAGGCGCGCAGCGCCGCCGAGGGCACCTGCGCCCGGCCGCCGCCGGCCCGGGGCCAGCACCAGCCGAACAAGTTCTCGAGCGCCGCGCGGCCGGCGGGGCCGCGGAACTGGACCTCGGCCCACAGGCCGCACAGCTTGACCAGGCGGGGCTGCGCGCAGCCGCAGCCGCCCGCCTCCACCGCACAGCGCACGACGCCCCGCTTGCGGGCCAGGGCGCCGCCCAGGGCGCGGGACATGAGCGCCGCGCCCGGCGCGGCCACGGGGGCGGCCGAGCCCAGGCCCCGGACCGGCGGCGCCGGCGGCAGCCCCCGCTCTACCTCCTTGCGCAGCACAAAGTCCCGCAGCGTGTCCCGGCAGCAGCCGAGGACCGCTAGCCGGGCCCGGCACGCCAGGAGCTGCTCCCGCAGCCCGGCCGCCGACTGCAGCTCCGCCGCCAGCGCCGGGGGCAGCTCGCGGCCCAACCCGTGCGGCAGCCGGCGGGTCACGCCCGCGTGCGCCAGCTTCTGCAGGCGCTGCAGCAGCGCCTCGGCGAGGGACGCCTCACGCAGGCTCAGGCACGCCGCCGCGGCCAGCGAGAACGGCTGGCCGGCCTCGAGGGCGAGCGCGCGCCACACCTGCTGCAGCCTGGCCAGCAGCACGCCCCCTAGCAGCACGTCCGTGCGCTGCCGCTGGGCGGCGGCGCGCGACAGCTTGTTGCGGCGGTGCTGCTGCGCCAGCAGCCCGTTCCAGCGCTCGCGGACCCGGGTCAGGACGGCGCGCCAGGCCTCCAGCGCCGCCGCCGGGCCGGGCCACGCGCCGCACACGGCGGCGGCCGCCCCCGCCGCCCCCTCTTCGGTCAGCAGCCACGAGCGCCGGCTGGCGTCGTCCGCCTCGGGGCAGGCCAGCAAGCCCGGGCCCGCGGCCGCGGGCTCGTCCCCGGCGCAGGCATGCCATTCGCCCCACCTGGCGGCCCAGGCCACCTCGTCCTGCCCGCCGGCGTGGCCGGGCGCGTGGGCGACCTGGAGCTGCAGCTGGGCCAGCCCCGTCCAGGTCGGGGGCTAATTCCGCGGCCAGGCTGAGCACGTAATGGTCGTCGCCGTCCGCCGGGCAGGGCGAGCGCACCTCCTGGACTGCTTGCCACATGCAGCCGGGGCTGCCCCGGGGCCGCTTCGTCTCTGCTCGGCGTGGCAATGTGGCCAGCCCAGAGCGGGCGGGGAGAAAAGAGGAGGCCGGCTCGTTCTCCCTGGCTGGGGAAAGGAGGACGCTCTCCTCCCTCCCTCTCCTCTCCCTCTCCTCTCTCTGTCCCTGGAGAGGGAGAGTGCGGGGGGGATTGCAGGGGCCAGGGGGGGGTGGCCAGTGTCCGCTGCGCTCGCTGCCCTGCCGTCCGGGCCGTCCCCTCCACGACGCGCGCGCTCCCTGCCGTGATCGCTAGGTAAACCAACCAAGGAAAGCATGGCGGGCCGACACACCCTAGGGTTCCCGGCCGGGGCCTGGCGCCAGGTCAGGGACTACCTGGGCTGGCACCCCGAGCTAGGGGCCGTGAGCCCCGAGCTGCGCTGATTCCTGGACAGGCCGGGGGCCTGGGCGCGCTTCCGCTGCACCGAGCTCGACCTAGGCAGTCCTGCTCGGGCTACGGCCTTCCAGGCCTGGCTGGGCCAGGCCTGGAGCCAGGAAAAAGTCCAGGTAGGGACCCTGGTGTTGGCCATGGGGTTGCTGAGCGCCCGGGGCGGGGCCTGGGCCAGCCTGGCCGTGGACGGGCTGCGCCTAACGGGGCCGGGGAGGCTCACGTACGAACATATCCAGACCCTGGTGGAGCTCTGGCCTGGGCTAAGGCAGCTCAAGCTCGACCTCACGGAGCTTGACCAGATCACTGAGCGCGGGTTCGCGCGCTTGGCTGAACTGCAGAACCTGCAGCGCCTTGAGATTAGGCGGTGCGGCCATATACACTATAATTGGCCGGCGTACGTGAGGAGAATGCAGAACTTGCAGGAGCTTTACCTCGGTGAAGTGCGTGTCACACGTAGTGGTTTAGAAGAACTGGCAGAGCGGCTGCAGCTGCGGCGGCTAACAATCGAGGCTGGCCTCGGCGTCGATGACTATACACTGCAGGGCTTCGCGCGGATGCACTCCTTACAAGAGCTGTCTCTCCGCGATTGTTCCGGGATCCAGGGAAGGCTGCCCTTGCCAAACCTGCCGCTGCTGGAAAAGCTCGACCTTAGCGGGTGTTACCAGCTCCAGAACGATAGAATTTTGTCGAATCTGAATCTGCCTGCGCTACAGGAGCTGGACTTGGGTAATTGCTTGGATCTTCTCTCGCTGATCATTGTACCGACGCTGCCCTCCCTGCGGAGGCTCTGCCTCGCCAACTGTACGGGGCTGCCCGAACCGTCGTCCTTGGCTTCGCTACACGACCTGGTGGACCTGGAGGACCTCAGCCTCGCCGGCTGGGAACAGCTCACGGATGAGGGACTGGCGTGCTTGCACAGACTGCCGAACCTACGGAAACTCAACCTCAGCGGCTGTACGCAAATCACGGACCAAGGAGTGAGTTCCCTCGTCCAGCGCCTGCCAAGCCTAGGAGAACTCGACCTCGAGGGCTGTACCGGGCTCACTGAGCTAGAGCTACAGACTACGAACAGCTAACCCGTCTGTCCTAATACTGACGGAATGAATGAATGAATGAATGAATGAGGGCTGCGCTAGCTTCTTCAGGCGGAGACGCTAAAAACTCTAGCCCAGGGAGGGAGGGGGCCAGGCAAAGGGAGTGCCCCCCGGTGACCTCCGCGCCTTAGCAGGAACCGCGTACTCAAAAAAGAGCAGTGTAACAAGTCGAAAAATGTGGTTGTTGGTAGCCTACGACACGCGGCACGGACTGCACCTACCGCCGGGCTACACACCCCCCCTTCCTCTCAGAGGGGGTCGAGCCAAACGCTCAGCGGCCGGATCGGCCTCGTTTCGTACGTCCGGGCCAGATCGGCCTCGTTTCGTACGTCCGGGCCGGTGGCCAACTCGGCGGCCAAGCCGAGCACGTCAGGGCAGTTGCCGTCGTCCGCCGGGCAGGGGCGAGCACACCGCCTGGCCACAGGCAGCCGTGGCTGCCCTCCCCCCCCGGCGCGGCCAGGTGGCCAGGAGGGAGGCTGGGACCGCCTGCGCCCTCCCCCTTTCCCCGCGCCCCCCCGCGCTCCCCCCTCCCCCGGCCGGGGTACGTGTGGGCCGTCCCCGCCCAAGGCGTCACGCCAAGAAGCAAAGGTTGGAGCTTAGAGCGGCCGATGGCTAGCCAGGGACAAGTGGCTGCCAGGGGATCCGGCCCCCGGGCTCGTCCTGCCCAGACTAGGCACTGGCCGCCGCCTACGCCTGGCTGGCTCGGCTTCCTCGGTGGCTCGGACGGCCTGGCTGCTTGCTGCCTTTCCCCGTCCTGGTTGGCTAAAGAGCGAGAGAATGGCGTACGGCAGACCTTGCTCCCCGCGTGCCTACAACGCTACAACTGGCTATACGGTTCGCAGGAGCCTGATCCCCCCGGCCACGACCGCCTACCGCAAATGCTGTCGGACCTCGAAGAGTACGTGGAGCAGGTCTACGCGGGCCCGGCCGCCTGGCGCCCGCGGACAGACAACGAGCGCGCGTGGAAGGCTACCGCGAGTGTCTTGGCACAGCAGAGGTCGCTGGCTTTCCATCATTTGGTAGTGCCCAGGCGAAAGGAACTCTGGCCAGGCGAAACCACCGCTCAGGCGGCCGTGCGCTATTGGCGGGCCCGGACCGGACGGGTCGACTGACCTAACGCTGACCCTCGCCCCGCCCGGCCAGGAAGCGGCCAGCGGCGACGCCACACTGACGCTGCAGAGGGGCGTCGTCACGCTGACGCCACAGAGCGCGGGGCGCTTTCCGTTCCGAAGTGAGAACGGGGTGCTAGGACGCAGGCTTACTTCGCTGCACCTGCACGGCTTCCCCTTGGCCTTCCGCGAAGAAGGGGGGGTGGAGGGTACCTTCCGGCTTGCGCATCAGCGCGTGCTGCGGAGGCTGCGCCTGTCGCAGCTGGAGTTGTGCTCCCCGGACGAGCAGGGGGCGCTGGAATTCCATAACTGCCCCGAGCTGGAGGAGCTCGTGTTTTCGCGGCAGGCTCCGAAGGCGGGGACGGATCCCGCCCGCCTGGCACTCACCTTTGACGGGTGCAACAGCCTCCGCACCCTCGATACCTCCACCGGCGGCAGCGGCCCGCAGCCCGTGTCCGTGACGCTGAAACGGCAGGGCGGACAGCTGTTGCTCAGGCCCGGCGCCGGAGACCTGGAGCTGACTGCGCGGCAGTCCTGTACGTTAGCGGGACTGGTCTTGTGCGGGCCGCCGGTAGGGGACAGGGCCCAACTTACACTCCAGAGGCAGGCCAGCCTCGCCCGCTTGGTCTGGGGCGGGCTGCAAGAGGCAACCGGTGATGTCAGCACTATCCTTACTCGCAGTGAGGTCCTGGGCCTGCTGTCGTGGCCGGACCTCCGGTGGGCAAGAGGCTCCTTCTCGCTAGAAGCGGACCTTCCCGCCAAGGACGGGAGTTTTGAAGAGGTTTACCTGGCCGGTATGAGGCCTCCCGAACCGTACAGGGTTGAGCTGCCCGCACTGGAGAGCTGTGCAGGGGACCTGAGGCTGGAACTCCTAGGCTGGCAATACCTGCGGACGTTCGAACTACCGGCGCTGCGGCAGGTGGGCCAGGACCTAACCCTGGCACTCACGCACTGCTTCCGCCTCGAGGCCTTCGGGCTGCCCCAGCTGGCCTCCGTCGGTGGACACCTGGGGCTAAGACTAGATACAGCACGCAGTGGGGCCGGCGCATCCTGAGGCAGGCGCCGGTCTCAAGGGGTTGGAAGCGCCCGTGCTACAGATTGCCAAGCTGATCAAGATCGAGATAGGCGGCGTCGCCCTGCCGTCGGTGGACTTGTCCTGCCTGTGTGAATGCAAAGAGACGCTGACCCTGACGTACGTAGGTCCTGCGCGGAGGCAGCAGGACGGCTTCTCCCCTCCAGCGGCCAGGCTGGCACTCGATAACTTGTCACAGGTGGGGGGCTGGCGAAGTTCAACTTTGAACATGATCACTGCCTCGAGGAGCTCCGCTGGCCCAGTCTGACTGCGGTGGCCAAGCTCGACGTTGGGTGTACAGATTGTGGCCAGCTGCACCGAGTCAGTCTGCCAGCCCTGGTGGCAGGCCAGACGAGTCTCGCTCTGTGCTTCCTGCAGTGTCCACAGCTAGCCGAGCTGCAGGTACCGCTGTTGGAGACGGCCGCGAGCAATACATACATCAGGCTGTGGAGCTGCGACGCTGTTACTGAACTCTGCTTCCCAGGGCTGGTTGGCCAGCAGCGACCGCCCGCTGAAGGCCACCATGCCGAAGGCCATGCTGAAGACATAGACCATCGGTTCGTCCTCGATATCGGCGAGTGCAAGGGACTAAAGAAGCTGGTTTTACCACGGCTGCAGACAGTGCACCCCGACCTGCGTGTCTCCGTCAGTGATTGCCAGAGGCTCACAGACTGCAAACTGCCTAGTCTGACATTCTGCCCCAGGGTCCAATTCGTCTTTCAGGAGTGCCCAAGCTTACAAAGGTTTAGTGCGCCCCCGCTGTCCCGCCGGGGTGCAACAGCGACCCTGCTGCTCGAGTTCAGCGACTGTGCCACGTTCAGCGACCTCGCCCTGCCGGAGAGGCTAGCCGCAGGCACGTTCGAACTCAGTCTCACGAAGTGCCCCAAGCTCCAAAAAGTGGAGCTGCCACCTGGCCTGGCCTGTCGTGCCGTAAAGATTACCGTGGAAAAGTGTGAGTCGTTTGAGAGCCTCAGCGTCCCTGACGCCTGGGAGGGGGGCGAGGCCCTGAGGCTACTGTTCCAGGACTGTGCAGCGTTCGGAAGCCACGTTTTACCCCAAGGGGTGGGGGTCCAAGACATCGTGCTCGTGGTCGCGGACTGCACACAAGTGGAGGAGCTGATTCTACCTCACTGGCCGACCTGCGACAGGCTCACGCTCCGAATCGAGCGCTGTACTTCTCTCCGGAGCATACACCTCCCCGTTCGCGAGCAGGGACGGCAGTTGCGACTGATGCTGGTTCTGAAAGAATGCCCCCAGCTGGCGGTACTGGAGAACGAGCCGAGTACTTATGAGTGGAAGGCGGTGAAAGGCTGCGTCCTACCCCCTGGCTAGACGTTACAGCACACGGACTGGCAGAGCTTAGCTCCGGTCCGCTCCCTGTCTGGTACATGACGCTCTTCAGCCCACGGTTACGGACTGTCGTAGGCTCCAGGGCATAAGCTTCCTCGTCGGTGGGTGCAGCCTCGGGGGTAACGCTAGTTCTGCGAGCACTACCGAACGATCTATCTGTGGATGAGTCCCAGCGGATCGACACGTTTTATTAAAAAGAGCGGGTGAGCGACGCCCCCGCCAGACAAGCCGCCTCGCAGGCGAAAGCCGTTCGGGGCTGCGGCGATTAGCCAGTATTTCTGAGCGTACACACTGAACCGAGAGGTGTGACAACACGTTGTCTGTCGCGAGAAACTAGAGTAACGAACAGCGCAGAGAAAGAGGAAAAACGGGCTTCTGCTGCCAGAGAGTGCAATTCTAAAATCGGGTCCGATCGCCTTGGGCCTAGCTAGCCCAGGGAGGGGGCACGAGGGGGGGGGTTCGGCCCTCCCCCCCCCCCCCCCCCCGCCAGGCGCGTGCCCGCCGCCCGGGGGGGGGGGTATCCCGGACGTGCAGTGGAGCTGGGGACAGTGGGGTTTTCCTCGCCGGCCCCCTTCTTCCCCAGCGCGAGCAGGAAGCACGAGGAGGGCGGGGGGAGGCAGCTCTGCTTCCGCCGCCTAGGCCACCGGCCCACGGCGTGCCGGCGTGCGTGCCGGCGGTCGGGCCGGCCACGGGCTCCGGCGTGGCGTTCATTTATCCTGACAGCTGTGCGGCCAACGCGCTGCCAGTATCTAGCGTGTTGTAGTCTAGAACTTCGTCTAGCGGCAAGACGTCTGTGACGAAACAGCTGAGGTGAGGTTTGGCTTGTCGGAGCCGCTCCACCGTCTCTGCCGAAATAGCTGCGCATTGTACCAGGTACAGTGCGCGCAGGGAGCTAGCAGCACAGACGCCGAGTAGCTCGTCGTAGGCCACGGCTTCCCGAGTGACGAGGAGCAGTTGCCGGAGCTTGGGCAGCGACGCTACGTACCGTAAGTCTGCAGCGGCCACGTGGCCCAGCGTCAGTACGCGGAGGTCGCGGAGACTGGGCAGGAAGCTGAGGCTGCAGCCGGCGGCTAGCAGGCACGAGTTCAGTTGGAGGCTCCGGAGTCGGCCGAGCGCGCGCAGGTGGCCGAGGCCCGTGGCGGTCAGCGGCCCACAAGAGTTGAGGTCGAGGCGAGTGACTGGAACTGTGCCAGCGCGGCCAACGCGTCATCCGTCTGGTGCGGGATGTCTGCTAGCGCTAGTTCGGAAACTGTGGTCGGCGCCTGCAATTGGCGTAGCGCACTGGCAACGTCCTCGTCAGCTGACATGGCGCAGATGGTAAGCTTGTGAACAGAGGCCACTGCCGACAACAGCGGAGCTAGGGCCGGCTCGTGCTCGTTTAATTCATCGCCGTAGCAACGGAGATTACGTACGTGAATATGGCGCAACAGAGCTGTGCTGGCCTCGATCTCGCCCGGGCCGCAAAGAACAGATATTTCCCTCGGGGTTTCCAAGCATAGGCCTCGAAAAACAGTAAATATTCTTCGGTCAGTAAGTCTATGGAATTTAAACTCTGGTGGCTTAAAGCCTGTCCAGAAAGACGGCCGCTGGCGCAGGGCCGAGAGTTGTTTGCAGGTAGATACTAAGCTAACCAGCTGGTCCTCTCCTAGGCATGGCCTAACCCAGGGCCACAGGCAGTCGGGCAGCGCCAGCAACAAACACGAGGACGGCGGGATCGAGGCTAGACACTGGTACCCTGCTAAGTGCCGGCGTTTGGGGCTGCGGCGGCCGGCCGGGCCGGGGGGCCGAGCGTCCATGCCGAAAACCGGAGAAGTGCGACAACACGTGTGTCGTCTGTCGCACCTAGGGGAGCAAGAGCACGAGTAAACCAATAGCTCAGAGAGAGAGAGAGAGGGACAGGCAAGAGGGAGCAGGGAGAGGGGGCCTCTGCCCGAAGAAGTGCGATTCTGAAATTGGTGACAGGCCAGCGTCCTGCGCTTGGCACGGGGGAGGGGCGGGGCGCGGGGGGGGAGGGGCGGGGGGGGGGGGCGCCGCCGCGCGCCGGCGCGCGCCCGCGCCTGAGGGTAGCCCGTGCGGGGAGGGGGGGGGTGGAGGAGGGAGGCGGGCAGAGCAACCCAGGAGACAGCAGGTGGCTCCCGTGGCCTAGCCCGCGGCCGTCCGCGGGCCCGTGGCCTAGCCCGTGGCCTAGCCCGTGGACGGGCCGGCCGCGGGCTCCGGCGTGGCGCGGTACAGCAGGCCCGCCGCGTCCAGCGTGTGCGCGGCCTTGAGCAGCACAAAGGTGTGCGAGACCGGGGTCAGGCCGGGGTGCTCCCCCGGCGGCACGGCCGCGCACGAACGCGTGAGGCACACCGCGTGGCCGGAACTGTCCCGGAAGCCGAAGTGCTGGCAGCGGTTGCAGACGACGTCGACGCGGCCGTCCGAGGTGCGCAGCACTTGCTTGAGCACAGAACGCGACGCGCCCCCTGGACCAGGGCGTCCACCAACATGTTGTCGCACTTGCTCGCCCCGTTCGTGCGCGTCGACTTGGTGCCCTGGTGCGTCAGGGGGTCCGTGGGCCCGCGGTGCCTGGACTTGAACTGGCCCTCGCTGGTCTTTTCTTGCTTGTTGTAGTACTGCAGGCCGACCATGGTCGGGTTGTCGGCGCCGTCCTGTTCCATGCAGGCCGGGTTGTACAGGCGCTGGCCGGAGAGCAGGTGCAGCTCGCGCAGGTAGGCCTGCCAGGGCCGCAGCTGCTCGGCCCGCAGCGGCCGGCCCGGGCCCGGCGCCAGCGAGTCCAGGTAGTCCTGCCGGGTGCGGCCCAGCGGGCCCGGCCACCCGCCGCACGGCCCGGGGTCGGCGAGCGGCACCAGCGCGCGGAACCAGCCCGCCTCGGCCGGGCGCCAGCCGTGGCGCCCGAGCGGGGTGAGGGCCAGCGCGCGCTCGGCCGGCCCGGGCTGCGGGGGGGCGGGTTCGCCCAGCGTGTGCGCGAGCCAGGCCTCCTCGCTCCGCACCCACGCCGCCAGGGCCAGCGGTGACTGGCAGCGGCCGTCGGGGGAGTGGAAGTGGGCGCGCCGGGGGTCGGCCGGGCACGCCCGGCGCGCGTCCGCGGGGCACGCCAGGTCGGACGCCCCCGTGGCCAGGCGCAGGACCTTGCACAGGGCCGCCAGGGCCGGCCCGGCGCCCCCGCCCGCCAGGCGCAGCCAGTGCTGGACGCAGCGCCGGAACAGCTGGGGCGGGTCGGAGCGCACCGAGGCCTCCAGCACCCACCAGAACTCGGCGCGCCACAGCGCCTGCCGGGGCCGGCCCTCGAGGGCCGTGTGGCGCAGCGTCTCCTGCGCCCAGGGCCAGACGTCGGCGACGGATCCGCCAGTGACCGGGTGCCGAAGCTCGCGGCCGTGCCGCAGCACGAGCAGCGAGTGCAGCCCCGTCACGGCGTCGCTCACGGTCTTGCGGAACAGCTGCGCCGGGTTGACGAGCAGCTCGGGCATCTCCCCGGTGGGCAGGTACGGCATGTCGTAGTCGGGCAGCACGGCGCACACGGTGCTCTTCTGGCCCGATGCGTTGGAGATCTTGTCCCCGTACTGCAGGGGCGCCGCCCGCACCGTGGCGACGCGCACCACCGCCGCGCGCCCGGCGCCCGTGCCGCCGCCGCCGCCGCCGCTGCCGCCGCTGCCGCCGCCGCTGCCGCGCAGCCCCGCCAGGTTGGCCGGGCCAGGTCGTCCCCGGCCTCGAGGAACATCTTTTGCTGGTAGCCCCGGTGCTCGCCGCCCGCCAGCGCGAGCCGGTGGAGCTTGGCCAGGCTCTCGCAGCCCCACGCCACGGCCGCCTCCTGCGTCGTGAGCCAGAAGAGCCCCCCGGCCCGCAGCAGGGCGTGCCACGCCCCCCGCGCCTCCGGCCACGCGCCGCCGGCGCTGTTGGTCAGCCCGTGCCGGTCCCAGAGCCCCGCGGCCGCGCCCGCCCGGCCCGCGAGCGCGCGCAGCCGGCCCCGGGCCCAGCCCACGCGCACCGAGCGCGGCAGGGGCACCCGCCCCCCGGCCAGCACGGGCAGGACGGGCGCCGCCAGCTGCCCGGCGTGGACGTAGACGCACAGGCGGCCCTCGGCCTCGTCCAGCACGGTGCCCAGGAAGCGCAGCGGGGCGGCCGGGCCCGTGTCCGTGGCGTGCAGGCCCCGCTTCAGGAGGCGGAGGCGGGCCTGCAGCCGGCGGGCGGCCCCCGGGCCCGGCAGGAAGCCCAGCACGCGCCCGAAGCACTCGAGCGCCGGGCCGCCGGCGGTGCCGGTGGCGGCGGGCTCGCACGCCAGCAGCAGCCAGTCCTCCAGCGCCCGCCGCCAGTCCGGCGGCAGCTCCGGCGTCACCAGCGTGCACTGCGCTGCGCGCTTGTCGTAGCCCGACCGCTCGGCCTTGCTGGTGGTGATAGGGCACAGGAAGCAGGGGTGCGACATGTCGAACCGCTGGTCGCTGGTCGTGCCGTGCCCCGGCCGCACCATCTGGCAGACCCGCCTGCTCAGGCACCACTTCTTGACGAGGTTCTTGCCGCGCATGTTCTGCAGCACGCGGCGCAGGGGCTCCTGGCTGTTGGCCAGCGGCCGGTCGCGCGGCGACGCAAACTCGCGGAAGACGGACGACGCGTACGCCGCGTCCAGGAGGCTGTCGTAGCGGGCGCAGACTACCAGCCCCCCCCACGACGACAGGCGGGCGTGCAGCAGCGTGCGCACGGCGCTCAGGGCCCGCTGCAGGTTGTGGCGGTACAGCGCCGCCAGCGTCAGCACGCCGCGGCTCTGCAGCGCGTGCGGGTCCGACAGCCCGCGGGTGCCCTTGTAGCCCGAGCACAGCGCCCCGGGCAGCCCGACCTCGCCGCGGCACAGCAGCCGCGCGGCGTCCGCCAGGTGCAGCAGCTTGGCCTCGTCGGTGCGCCGGCCCGCCTCCCGCAGCCGCGGCTCGTCCAGCGCGTACTCCGCCACCAGGCGCCACGCCGCACAGGCGCCCGCGTGCGCCGGTTGTTGCGCCGCGCGCCGCAGGCACTCTGCCAGCCAGCACGCGGGGGTGCCAGTGACGTGCACCAGGAGGCGGTTGCGCAGCCACACGGGGTGGCAGAGCCCCTGCTCCTCCAGCTCGTCCGCCCGCAGCCCCTTGGCCCGCGTGCACCAGAGCTGGCCCAGGCGGAACAGCGCCTGCCCCCGCGTGCGCACGCCCTCGTTGTACTGCCAGGACCGCTGCAGCAGCTCCGAGTACAAGTCACGCTCCGCGGGCGCGTCCGCCCGGCAGGCCAGGGCCAGCAGCTGGCCCAGGCTCTGGCAGCCCAGCGCGCGCCACAGGATGAGCATGGGCAGGTCGCACGGCTGCCCCAGGTACACGCGCATGCTCAGCACGACTTGGCTGGAATCGAACTTGGCCTGCTCGCGCGCCGCCCGCCCCAGCTCCGCCGCCGGCAGGGCGCCCCGGACGACGCGGGCCGAGCGCACGGCCCGGCAGGCCTGGTCCAGGGCCTCCAACGGCGCAGGTGGGTGGCGTGCGTCCTGAACCAGGCGTCCGCCAGCGCGGGCGTGCGCAGCTGCGTCGGGGGCGGCAGGTTCACGGGCCAGGGCAGGCTCAGCAGCACGTGCCGGCCGGCGGGGGGCAGCTGCACCCCGGGGCAGGGCTCGTCTTGCTCGTACAAGGACCACGCGCTCCTGACCCACAGCTTGGCGCACCAGGTCCCCGCCCGGTGGCACAGGTCCTCGAAGCGGTCCCGCGGGTCTTCGAACGAATCGAAGCGTAACTGCAGCTTCAGGACGAACCTGCGTTCGGGCGCGGGGCCGGCCAGGCGCCGGGCGGGCAGCGTGACCAGGTGCGGCACGCTCACCTCGTCCGGCCGGGGCTCGCGCGCCTGCAGCCAGCCCTGCAGCGCGGAACGCAGCCCGCTGCTGCGGTTCTTCTTCCGGTGCAGGCGCGCGAGCTCTGCCTGGCTCACTTGGCGCAGGTGCACCTGCGCCGACAGGCGCTCCACCAGCAGCGGCGCCTGGTGGACCACGAAGGCGCGCAGGCTCTCGACGGAGGCCGTATGCCGCAGGTACTCCTCCTGCAAGAAGGCCAGCGAGAGTTGCCCCTGCTCCTCCACGGTCGCGAAGTACGGCCCGCGCTGGCCCCGGGCCTCTTCCTCGCGCACGAACGCCTCGTCCAGGGCCAGCTGCGCCGCGATCACCTCGTCGAGGGCCGACGCGCTCGGGCTGGGGTCCGCCATCACCGCGCCCCTGTACTCTTTCTGCCGCGCACCCCGAGGGGGGGAAACCCCGAGGGGGGGGGGGGGACTCCCCCCCCTTTCCCCCCCTCCCCACCGCCGGGGGGGGGGGGGGAACCCCCCTCCCCACCGCCGGGGGTGGCCCTCCCCACCGCAGGGGGGAAGCCCCCCTCCCCACCGCCGGGGGGAAGCCCCCCTCCCCACCGCCGGGGGGGACCCCCCCTCCCCCGCCCTCTCCACCGCCAGCGCCCCTGCCTTCCGCGGCGCCAGCGCGCGAACCATGCCGGCACCGCTCGGCACGCGGCCGCCGGGAGGGGGAGCTGGGGGGGGGGGGGGCGCTCTTTTTCCCGCCAGTGGGCGCCGGGCACGGGCCTGGCAGCCTGCCGCCCCTCTCATCGTGACCGCCGTGACACATTAGCTCGGGCGAGGCAGCGTGGATTACATGCTCGGACCAGCACATCGCCGGGCACCGCCCACGACCACCGACCAGCCGGCACATCATCGTCGGGCGCCGCTCACGACCACCGACCAGCCAGCACATCATCGTCGGGGGCCGCCCGCGACCACCGACCAGCCGGCACATCATCGTCGGGCGCCGCCCACGACCACCGACCAGCCAGCTCCGTACGTGGCGCCGGCCCCGCAGCCGTCCCTGGACGCCTGCCTGTGGCGGGCCAGCCGGCGGGGGCTCCGGGAGATCCTGTCGGCGGCGGAGGCCCGGACTCTCTGGGCCGCCCTAGGCACCACGCCGGCCCCAGCCAAGCTGCCAGCGTCCGCGCTAGCGACCAGCCTGCGCGTCGGGGCACGCCTGTCGCGCATAGCATCCGGACGCGCCCTCGCCGTGGCCGCCGTCGACGTCGTCCGGCTCGCCGCCAACGGGGGGCCGGCCGCCCGGCGCCGCCTGTGGCACGCCCCTGGACGGGCCCGCCCGTACCCCGCGCTGTGGGCCGCGGTGGGGCTGGGGGCCCCGGTCGTGGTCCGGCTGGCGGTCCCCGAGCCCCGGCGCGGCGAGTCGCTGCCGCGCCTGTTCCTGGCGGCGGGTTTTCCTAGGGGCGGACGCGGCCCCCCGGCGCAGGCCTAGGCCGTGCAAGGACTGCACAGCCAGCCCCTGGTGTCGCCCAGCTGGCACCCCTGCGGCCGGCTGCGGAGCCAGTGTTTGCGCCGGCTCGAGCGCAGGCTGCCGCGCGGGGCCCGGGAGGCCTGCTGTGGCTGGCGCCAGGCGCACGAGCTGCACCAGGACGCCCGGCTGGCCTTGCGGCATGGCGGCCACGCGCTGATTAGATTCTCGCGCGGGGGCTCCGAGCTCTTGCCCGCCCTCGACTCCTACCACCGACAGCACGTAGCCCTCGTGTATTCTTATGATTGGCCGGACCTAGGGGCCGGTGCCTCCCCGCCGCGCACGGGCGGCCCACCCCCACGGACTGCTAGAGCACTAGCCCCGGGGCCGCAAGAAAACTCCCTGGCTCCTGGCTGAAGAAAAGCGGACGACCCCCCCTCCTCGTCCTCTCTGGCCTGCTAGAGCCCGGCCCGGGACACAGAACGGTCCTGACCGGTCGGGTGACAGGAACGGGCAGCCCCCCTTGGCCAGTCGGGCGGCAGGACCAGGCACCTCCTGCCGGCCGGGTGGCAGAAAAGGCAGGTCTTTTCCGGCCGGGTGGCACGAGAGGCAGGGCTTTTCCGGCCGGGTGGCAGAAAAGGCCGGTCTTTTCCGGCCGGGTGGCACGAGAGGCAGGGCTTTTCCGGCCGGGTGGCAGAAAAGGCCGGTCTTTTCCGGCCGGGTGGCATGAGAGGCAGGGCTTTTCCGGCCGGGTGGCAGAAAAGGCCAGACTTTTTCGGCCGGGTGGCAGAAAAGGCATGACTTTCCCGGTCGGGTGGCATGAGTGGCTGCGCTTTCCTGGCCGGGTGGCGGGAAAGGCCAGTTTTTTCCGGCCGGGTGGATATACCCCGTTTGGCCGGACAGGGGCGCTGCCTTTTTGTCCTCCCCTCTCCCCTCTCCCTTCTCCCCTCTCCCCTCTCCCCTCTCCCTCCCCCCTCCTCCCCTCTCCCTCCCCGCGCCAGAACATTGTGCAGGCCCCCCCAGGCTTTCGTCCATTTTGGCGGCCCGGAGAGATAATGAGCCTACAGCATTAAATCTACCTTTGCCCCCATTTTGCCGATACACTACAGAGACTTTATTATTGAATACTTTTTGAATATATTTTTTTTAGCAGTGTTATAGGACTTCCGTCTTTGAAACATTTCTCTCGCAGTTGGCTTTTTAAGTCATCAAAATTGTTAATAATATAGGATAGTTTGTTCGCATCAAACAACTCCTCTTTGTTAATAAACTGAGTGCGGGTTGCCTCATCAACATCCATCTATAATAAAGTTATAATTTTTTTTTTGTGTGGTCGTAAATTATATGTAGTATTCTTATAGATACTATATATAAGAAATATATTTATCTTGGCTTTAAATGGAAATTATATATAAGATAGTCCGCCACTAAGTGGCATTTTGGACAAAAAAACATTTAGAAGGGGCAGTATATACATTTCAAATTTTTTCACTCTTTGAAATATGACCTTTTGATCTATTATGTATAGTTAGAGCCGTCTCGCTTACACCTGTAAAACTACATGCCTCACAATAATATTTTTTACTTTCTCTTATTTTGTCAAGTTCTTCTTTTTTCTTTCTCAACAAAACATCCTTGTTTTTGTCGTAATATAATTTTTGGCGTGCTTTGATTTGTTCTTTTTTTATATCATAATATTTTTTGTGATATTCTTCAAAGTATTTTTTATTATTTTCCAGTCGTTTCTTTTCTTCATCGTTTTTAAAAACTCGTTCTTCAAATCTAATCCATTTTCTGTTTTCATTTGTGGTTCCCGCTCCTTTTGCAGGGTTTATATTCAGTGTTGGTTTTAGTTCGCATATATATTTTTGTTCTAATTCTCTCTGTCTATCAATGTTATGGTTTTCTGCTGTCTCTTCATAAATCAAAACACATTTAAAATTTTCAATCCCCTTTTTGTTCATATGATTATACAACTTTCTATTAATGCCTTTCTTAGCGAGCGATTTATGGTGGCTAAGTCTTGCATATAAATGTTGTTGCAGAGTGCTACCTATGTAAAATTCTTTGTCATTTTCATCTACGGCATTAAACAATTGATAAACTTTGTAAGTCTTTTTTTTCTTTCATAATTTTTTTCTTCTTGTGCTTCTCGTAATACTTCTTGCTTGCTCTTCTGTACATTTCTGGTTTTCTTTTTGCGTATTCTCTCTGAGACTTTTTACGAGCCTCCAGTCGCGCTTCGTCCGTTAAATACTTAAATGGTGGTGGCATGTTAATATCTTATATATATTATACATAATATGTTTAAATAAAAATTAACTCCCTCCGTCTGCGTTCTTCCGTCAATTCCGCTTCGCCGACGCTTCCCGTATTGTTTGCTCCGCGGTTATGTCTCAGAGCACAAATCACCTTCAACTGCTTCTTTTTGCCCCGTCCTTAAAGTCATTTTTTTTATTTTAAAGTCCCCTATAATTTTAAGGACACCCTAGAAGCGGTATTTTACACTAATTCTAACTCTGCCCATATTACCCACGCCCATATCCTTACTTCCTTATTATTATTATTAAGATTATTATTATAAAAATAGGGTATATAAAAGAGGATTTAACCCCATTTGACTGAGTTTAACTATGTCCTTGGGGACGTCCCCTGTTTTAGTCCCCTGTTTTTGGGAAAGTTGGCCGAACCCCCTCCCCCCCCCTTTTATTGTCCATAATACCATTTGGTCGTGGGGGGTAATCTTACATTTGAGAACAGGGGAGTACATCCCCTGATAGTTTAAATGAAGACGTTTTAACGAAATAATCCCCCTACACCTATTGCTTGAGTCCTTATGAGTTGGCGGATCCTTGTTTCCATAAGTACCCTTGATTTACAAAAACAGCAAAATACGCTCTCCTATTCATCGCGGGTAATAAACCGATTGAAAACTTGGCCTTCAAAACATTGAAAAAATTGATTTTTTTTTTTACATTTTCAAAACTTTTTCACGTTTTTGAGAAAAAAATGAATCAATAAAATGAGCATCTTATAAAAAATGAAAAAAAAAAAAAGGACTTATTGAAAAAAATAAGGACACCTAGCAAGCCTTATTTCACTATAAGTCGTCTTACTCTCCACCTTTCTACCAGTCCTTGTTTTAATAACGTATTGCACTAAGATTACCACCCCCGTTGATACGAAGGCCTATTTTGCCATAATATCGCTTCTAACCCGTGCTTGTTTTTTAAGGACACACTGAAAGCAAAAAACAATATCGTTATGGCTGAGCCGGTGCCACCAATTTTTGGGCAGGGTCAAGCAACGAAAAATGAAAAAATAAAATATCAGCCACTACCTAAACCTCAAACCCTGCGGCACCGCGGCACCGCCCTGCCGCACGGCCGCAGACGAGAGCACTTTTGCCGATCGTCCAAGGAGAAAAAGCAAAAAGCAAACTTTTGTGTGTAGCCCCCATTTTGTGGTGTGATCATTTATGTATTCGCGACTTGTCCCACCGCAAAGTATTAAACAAGCCTTAAAATATAAAAAACCAACATTTGACATATAGAAAACATACATAGAAAACAAAAAAAACATACCTTCGTTTTACAAAAAACGGCACATGAAGCACATTAAGAGAGATTTTGACAAAATAACGACAAAAACCATATATACTACGTATATATATACAATTTTATGAATAAAATGGTGTTTTTGTCGTTATTTTGTCAAAATCTCTCTTAGTGTGCTTCATGTGCCGTTTTTTGTAAAACGAAGGTATGTTTTTTTTGTTTTCTATGTATGTTTTCTATATGTCAAATGTTGGTTTTTTATATTTTTAAGGCTTGTTTAATGCTTTGCGGTGGGACAAGTCGCGAATACATAAATGATTATATACATGTATATATATATATTTATTTATTTATTTATTTATTATTATTATTATTATTATTATTATTGGACACCGTGATAGCCCAGTGGTCAAGTTCTACCATCTGGGCCCTGTCGCCAGTTCGATTCCCGTCGGTGCCACCAGTATTTTCATTGAACATACCGGTCTATTTCTGGACCAGTATTTTCATTGAACATACCGGCCCGTCTGGAAGCGTTGGAACTGCCCTTGCGGGGGTGTCATTAGAGCTTATCGTCAATTCTTCGTACTCCCCTCACGGGTGAGACGATGGAGGCGCATGTGCAGAAATGCATCAGCCATTGACAGAGAGGCACTATTATTATTATTATTATTATTTTTATTATTTTTATTATTGTTATTATTGTTATTATCATTATTATTATATTATTATTATTATTATTATTATGTTAAACTCCGCTATGCCGGTTGATAGCCCGTGGATCCAGCGGATACCAAATTGTTATGGGTGGGGTTTTGAGGTAGTTCTAGCAACCATGCTTGGTGTACGCACTTGCACATGCGGCAACGTTTTGCAAGAGGTTGTTGGGACTTCGGAATAATCTCGGCTTAGTGTAGTCTTGCCGTCAGGAGCTCCATCGGTGGCCCCTATAATCAGTCGAGAGACTGACTAGGTGGGGATGGAGCACCTCGAACAAGGGCATGAGCCTCAGCTGCATCAGTATGCCTTAGTGTTGACTGTGATATATTTGAGGGTAACACCTGATGATAAAAACGTAGTCACGCTTGTTTATCAGAGCTCCAGCAATGGCCTTACGGCGTTAAACTGTGATGCCAACTCAAAACCATTTGGTGGATGATGCTGGGGAGGAGGGTCGTTGGGCGCCTGTCGAAGATCTTAAACTCCGCTATGCCGGTTGATAGCCCGTGGACCCAGCGGATACCAAATTGTTATGGGTGGGGTTTTTGAGGTAGTTCTAGCAACCATGCTTGGTGTACGCACTTGCACATACGGCAACGTTTTGCAAGAGGTTGTTGAGACTGCGGAATAACCTCGGCTTAGTGTAGTCTTGCCCTCAGGAGCTCCATCGGTGGCCCCTATAATCAGTCGAGAGACTGACTAGGTGGGGATGGAGCACCTCGAACAAGGGCATGGAGGCTCATGTCCGGAAACGGATCGTGCCATCAGCTGCATCAGTATGCCTTAGAGGAAGTATATTATTATTATTATTGTTATTATTATTATTATATTACTACTGCTTCTACTACTACTGCTACTAATATTTAATTGCTTTGAATCGTGATGCCATGTGACAGTTTTTTTTTCTCCCCAGTCACTTGGAATATTTAACGATTGATGTATTAAACTCATGGTGAGATTCAGTATTAAAATGATAAAGTTTTTTTTTTTTTTTTTTTTTTTTTTTTTTTTTTTTTTTTTTTTTTTTTTTTTTTTAATTGCTTGCGTAAATTTAAACTGTGACCCGTGAGTTCACACCGGAAAAGTCAAGTGACTATGACAAATCAGTTATATAAATTCAAAATTAATTGAAATTTAGCTTTTCGGTGATCGTTTAAATGAATTAAAAAGTAAATGCTACCAGTTTTATTTTGTTTCAGCGACGCATGTATTATTAACTTAATATGTAAATTTTAAGTTGTAAGTTTCACTAAATTTCAGGTGCTGGTGCCACCCGCACAATTGTGTTGTATGATGTAATATGATTTAAAATTAATTTTTCTATAATTTATTATATTAACATAGTTAAACTATTTGCTTTGAAATCACAGTATATAAAAATTCAGCAGAAAAGTGGTAAATAAGAAGTAACTAACATGTAAAAATACTTGCCACTACTTTGCTATACTTTTGCTGATCTAGTGATCCTGGCTACTTGAAAAAACATTGAAAGTTGATTTTTATCAATTAGATATATATGATGTCCAACACAAATAATCAAAATAAACATATAAACCTTACCAAAATTCGCCACTATGATTTTAGTACTGAGTTGCCGATAGCAAAGGTGGCAAAATTGAAAATTCTGTAGAGTCTGACTATGAGCAAGCAGGCAAGGGAGGTCTTGGATCAAAGATAGAAGGATTTCTGTAGGAAAACATGTAGGTCGTGTTGGTAGTAATATGTGATGCGATCACCATTTTGAAGATGCGATGAGCAACATATGATGCGATCACCATTTTGAAGATGCGATCATCATTTTGAAGATGCGATCATCATTTTGATGATGACATCATCTATTTGATGATGGCATCATCTATTTAATGATGGCATCCTCTAATATGTGATCCGGTTGTATATATTAAATTGATGATGGCATCATCTATTTGATGATGGCATCATCTATTTGATGATGGCATCGTCTATTTGTTGACTGCATCATCAAATAGGTGATGGCATTATCAAATAGATGATTGCATCATCACGTAGATGATGCCATCATCTATTTAATGATGCCATCGTCTATTTGATGATGCCATCATCCATTTGATGATCATATCATCTATATTTCCTGGCTTTGCAAGCATAGTGTTTTTACTTAGTAATTACTAATACATTGAAAACTCAACAAACGCTTATACTCCTTGCCCTTCCTTAGTATGACAATGTGTTGGTACAGGGCGCTCTTGTACTGCTGCACCTTTTCCATCGGGAGGATCCATGTCCGGTGTAGATTGGTACGTTCTGTCATTTCGCAAGTAGCTTCTTGGCAAGACTTAACATCGTTTCATTGTACTTGTAAGTATGCCATTGTGGTACTTGGGGTACATAGTTTGACATAGACCTTTACTTGTAGGGATTTGATCCCAGCAGACGTGGAGAGAACACTGACAGGCAAAGCGTTTCAGTTTAATAAATTTGTTCTGCACGGGCAACGTTTCACCTGCACGTTTCACCTGCACACGCGGCTTGAGTGAGCGACGCGCGATGGACAGCTCCGTGAGTTTCCTGACTGAGATGGTTCGTGTTGAGCAACTTCAATACCATAATCAACCCTGTTCCATGATTTGTCTCGCAGTAGCACGAAACAGGCAAGCGTCTGCGTTTCCTCAGAGTGGTCAAGTACCGTCAACTTTCTCCAGCAGTCCTTGGAAAATCCTTTGCTGTTCTCAACGGGGACGAAGATTCTCTAGGTGAACCCAGACTGGTTTTGTTGGATCAAGTGCTTGGAGCCGTTACCGTTGCACCAAAACCACTTGGAGCTACGGCAGAGCCCGACGGTTCAAAGCTTGTTGCTGTACACAAACTACAATTCTGAGTTAGTTTACCAACTTGAATGACAGTTATAATTCAATTTTGTAATTTAATAAAACATGGTTTGTCATTTTCAATTTAATATATTAAGCGCTTGCTTGCCGGGTAATCAAGTTGTAGTTCCTTCATGAGGTATTTAAAGCAGAATGTCGGTACTGTAACTAAACTGCCAACTTGATCTATTGATGACGCAGTCTTAAGTAACATACTTATATGATTCCATCAGCTATAGCTGATGCAATCATATAGCTGATGCAATCAATGTAAGTAATTCAAGTACTAAATAAAAACACTGCTGGCAAAGCGGCTTGGAAATATAGCCTCGGATGATAGGATCATGAAATAGATGATGGCATCATTAAATAGATGATGTCATCATCTATTGGATGATGGCATCATCTATTTGATGATGTCATCATCTATTTGATGATGCCATCCTCTATTTGATGATGCCGTCGTCAAATAGATGATGACATCATCAAATAGATGATGGCATCATGTATTTGATGATGGCATCATCTACTTGATGATGGCATCATCTATTGATGACGCAATCGTAAATAACATACTTATGTGATTCCATCAGCTATAGCTGATGCAGCAATCATGTATTGATGATGGCATCATCTATTGATGATGACATCATCTATTTGATGATGCCATCGTAAATAACATACTTATGTGATTCCGTCAGCTATAGTTGATGCAATCATCGTATTGATGACGGCATCATCTATTGATGATGGCATCATGTATTTGATGATGGCATCATCTATTTGATGATGGCATCGTCTATTGATGACGCGATCGTAAATAACATACTTATGTGATTCCGTCGGCTATAGCTGATGAAATCATCACATTGATGATGGCATCATCTATTGATGATGGCATCATCTATTGATGATGCGATCGTAAATCACCAGTTTGACGATAGAATCAGCTATATGCGATGCCGTCATCAATTTGATGACGGCATCATCTATAGACGACGCGATGATGAGGACACCACCACTTCGTAAAATACCATCTGTGTGACTGTAGCTGATGCTATCATCTATTGATGATGCCATCATATTTGATTATGCCACGTAGATGATTGCATCGTCAATAGATGATGGCATCGTCTATAGATGATGGCATCGTCAATTTGATGATGCGATCATATATTTGAAGATGGCATCATCTATACACGTGCGTGTCGTAAAATACCATCTTGTGTGATTGCAGCAGCTATAGCTGATGCTATCACTAATATGATGCCATCATATATTTGATGATGCCAAGTAGATGATGGCATCGTCTATAGATGATGGCATCGTCTATAGATGATGGCATCGTCTATAGATGATGGCATCGTCTATAGATGATGGCATCATCTATAGACTGGACTTGGTAAGAAATGATGCTGCTCACGTAGATGATGGCATCGCAAATGTGATTCCATCATCAAATAGCTACTTAGCGCAAATTTGATGATCGCATCATCAAATTTGCGATGAAATCACTAATATGATGCGTTTTGTCCCCATAGTGCACCCACCACCGCCTATTATAGAAATTGATGGCGACCTCACACCAGAGTTGAAAAATAGAGTTTTAGACCTCTCACTGAAGAATGTATAAAAAACAGACCGACCGACAGCCGATTTATTAAGTGTCTGTTTCAGATGGGTATCATTATCGCCATTATAACCCTTTGTATCGTAAGGCTATCTGAAAAGAACTTGCCGTGCGAGGTAGCCAACACTTATGTTGGAATTTTGACTTTACTCATTGGTATTTGCCTCCCATCACCTTCTAGTTCAAAGAAATGAAACCCAGTTTTTGTGTCCTTTTTTCAAAAAGACGAGCATTCATACAAATGTATTTTATACCACATAGCATCATTTGAACATTATATTATTAAAGGAATAGCTTCATCCAAACTAACACACCAATCACTCATAGGCTTATACACACATTTAAATTTAGTTTCTATTCCTTGCTTTATACAATAAACACAACTCTCCTTCTTTTTTTCTGAGTATCGCGAGTAAAAGTCGCAGGCGGTCGGCGAAAATATTTTTGTTATTAAAAAGTTTATCATTAGTAATATAATCATGGCTACTGAATATAAATATGAGCGGATTATTTTTCTGAGTAATGATTTTGTGGGAAACAAAACATTTAATAAAAATATTCAGATGTCATTTACACCAACCAGAATGAATGTAAAATTTATCCACTATGTTATTATAACGACAAAACAGAGACAAAAACCAGAATTCTTTATATGGACAGAATTGGAATTATCGGCACATTCTCCGATAGCAACACGGCAAATATTTCAAACCTCAGTTATAATTTGGGTGTCGTTGGTTGGTCGGACGGGCAATATACATTTAAAGTCCTTGAAACTGATAGCGGAAATATTGATACAGGAAATTTAGCCGGCCGAATTGTTGTGTGATTGGAATTTCTAGGATAGTTATCAACTACACTTTCATTCGTTTCACTCATTCTCATTTTGTTGATAACCATCGTAAAACCATTTAATTTCTTGTAAATGAAAAAGACGATGTTTTAGAATAAGAGAGAGTGCGACAGCACGAAGCGCAATTCTAAAATATCAATGCAAAAAATCAATAGCATTAAATATTAATAATCGTTGAAAACAATATGATTTTCTGAATCTTTATGATGTTCCCCGGCTTTCCCACTCAAAAATAACGCAGACGTTCTGTTCAGATCGTCCGCTTTTTGACTTAGAATTTTGAGAATTTTAGGGGGAAAATAATAATTTAATGTCAGCTGAAAAGTCTAAGGCAAAACCGAATGAAAAGTTTGATTTATTGATTAAAATCATTTGATCATCAATGAATTCGACTTCTGGGGCCCTATCATCAGAACTCACCGGATAGCATTTCTGTTGAATTTGACTTAGGAACCTCCAAAATGACTATAAACTTGGTGCAAAAAGTACTAGTACAACTAGTCTAAGTTTTTGTTTTAATAAGGTGAAGCCAGTAAAACAAAAAGGAGGCAACGACAAAAAAGCAAGTGGTTATAAATTATTCAATCATTGAGCCATATGCCAATATATTTCTACTTGCCAGAAAAAAGAGCGGGAAAACGACAGCACTCTTTGAAATACTGAAACGGACAACAGATGGAAAAACCCGTATTGTCATTATCGCTTCAACAATATACAAGGACTACATTTATAAAGCAATGGTAAAGCACTTTAAAAACAGGGGAAACCCAATGGCAATATATACCTTTCTTAAATCAGATGGTGCTAATGTGATAGACTATGAGTTAGATAAATTAAACAGACAGGACGAGCAACACGAAGGAGAAGTAAAACAGGACGAAGAAATAGAGAAACCACAATTTCTTTATTTCAGAAAAGAAGAAAAAAAGAAAATTACCGAACCGAAAGAGAGACCGAGCAAGTATATTTCGCCAGAGGTTGTTTTTGTTTTGGACGATTTAGGAAGTGGATTAAGAGACAAGTCCGTCAGCGATTTGTTAAAAAACAACAGACACTATAAATCAAGGTGATTATGTCAAGCCAGTATCTGAATGACCTACGGCCAGAATCCATTAAGCAGTTAAATTATTTATTAATCTTTCCGGCCCAGTCTCAGGACAAAATGGAACTCGTGTATAAACACTTAGACTTATCTGTCGACTTTGACTACTTTCTTCAAAAATATCACGAAGCAACAAAGGAGAGATTTAATTTTTTGTATGTTTCAAGTGTTGATGGATGAGTTAAGAAAAAATTTTAATTTTAGACTAAAGTAAAAGATTTTTGTAAATATAAACAAACTTCGTTTGTGTTATAGCAAAAAATCAATTAATTGATATTTTTATAATTATTTTTTTAATATATTATATGGTAGTGAAAACAACTCGTGTTGAAGTCATTCCAACAATCGGCAAACGAACTATTAACTCAAGCACAAATATGGCAGGAGGTAAAAAGAAGACTGGACGAAAGAAGGGTAAGGGACAAGCAGGCGATAAAATTAACTGGGCGAAAGTAGGAAAAGCAGCCGAAAACGTTGAAAGATGGTTGAGAAAGAACAAAGCGATATCAAGAGGAGCAACATTTTTAAGCGATCTAGGGGTTCCTTATGCGGACCGTGTAGCAAAGGCGGCAGCCAAACAAGGCTAAGGGAAGCAAAGAGGTCGTGGGGCACTCAAATTTTGAAAAATAATAAGAATAGTTTGAAATTACGAGGAAGTATTTTTTTGTTTGTATATACAATGATCGCTAAAACCAAGCGAATAAAAAAGACGAAGGTACCGCGGGTTTATAGAAATAAAAGCGGGAGGCTGTATATTATCCAGAAGGGTAAAAAGTATTATCTTAATTTTGGTAAAAAGACAAATGATTTAAGCACACTTCAAATTGTTAAACTTTTATGAAATACCCAGACAAACCGCGGACAGCCCGAAGGAAAACAATAACAAAAAAGAAGACTTAATAAAAGTCCAAAGCCTGTCAGAGATTGAGCAGAATACAAGAACAGCAATTCAAGACCACTTAGACAAACTCAGAAAGGAAAAGTATGAGGGTATTGAAGCAATAGAGAAAAAAGAAAAGACAGCACGGAATGAAATGGAAGAAGAAAAGAAAAGGCCAGAAAGAAAAGACATAGCTGATGCCAAGGAAAGACAAGAGATAATGGATAGGGAACATAAAAGAGAACTGGCGGATATTAATGAAAGAAAGGAAGAAATAGATAGGGCATCAAGAAGAGAAAGAAAACTCATAGAAGATGTAAAATATGAAGAAGACAGAAAAACTCGGATACAAGCATTACCGCCACCGCAATATCAATATATTATGCCACCCCAGCAGGGACAGTCACAGGAACAACAGGCACAACCGCAACCAGAGGTAAAAATTAAACCGAATCAAGAATTTGAAGAAAATAAAAAATTAATCATAAATTCTGGAGTTTTTACTAAGCAGATAATTGGAACCCTGCTAAAATACAAAATATTGCGGAAAGAATAAAACAATTTCAAGAACAAAAACTGACGATAGACGATATGAAAAAAATACTCGGTGAACAAGAAAATTTAAATAAAATTTTAGGAAATAAATTAGAGATGGCGAAATATGAAGCGATGTCAAAGAGTGGATTGACAAATAGTAATATTGAGAAAAAACTTACCATTAAAATTCTTGGTGCAGCATTAAGGGAAAAACTTAAAAAAGAAGGCCACGATGTTAAAGGATTTAACCAAAGATCTACGCGGATAATAGAAAAAGTAATACAACATAAAATAGATGTAGGACAAAAGAAGGAAGAAGTAAAAAAGAAACTCGCAGTATATTTGGGATGACAAACGGGAAATGGATTAGAAGATTTGATTAATAAAGTGTTTTCCGTAGAAAATATTAAAAAAATATCTATCACGAAAAGAATGGAGACATTCAATGAGAAAAAAAGATTATGTTAATGCTCTTATAAATAAATATAGAAATGAACAGCAACGGCAACCAGAGCCCGAGCCACAACCAATACAGCAACCACAACCAGAGCCACAGCAACCAGAGCCAGAGGTGCCACAGCCAGAGGAGGCAAAGCCAGAGGTACCACAGCCCGAGCCACAGCAAGAGGAGCAACAGCAACAGCAAGAGGGAGAGGGGCGGGGACTAATGACTAATGAAATAGATGACATAATGAAAAAATATGGATAGTATCTCGGCACGATAGCGAGCGATGAAATCTATAAACTAAATCCAGAAAAAAGAAAGCGATACGGATTTATTATGAACTTAGATGATCACAAGCAAGCGGGGTCTCATTGGATTAGTGTTTTCGTCAGTATAGATAAAGACAGGTCAGTTGAAGTGTATGCCCCGCTAGCACTTTACGAACCTACTGAAGACTTTCAACAACAAATGAAACAACTAATAGATAAAAGCCACCCCAATAGTTATTTATTAATGAAGGTTAATCAAGTAAAAGAGCACAGTGATAAGAGTGATACCTGCGGATGCTTTGCTATGAGGTTTCTAATGGAAAGAGCGAAAGGTATTAAATTCAAATTTGCCAGTGGCTATACAGACTTAAAAGAAGAAGAAGCGGAAAAATTAAAAGCACAGAATGGGTATGGTTTTGACACATTCATTTGATATTTGTTTCAGACTACGTCTTCAACAAACATCGAAGACCAATTTATTTTTTCAATAAAGAAAAAACGATATTTTAGAATAAGTGAGAGTGCGAAGCACGAAACGAAATTCTAAAATATCATGGACTACAAGGGAGGAAGAAGTTCGGGTATTTATTACATAAATAGTAAAAATAGGATAACCGGCACGGACAGCGACTTTACGAAGTCAATATGAAGGGACTAGACAATCCCATACATTGTAAAATTCTTCATATCTATGTGCCGAAGTCGTATTACTCCGTCGCCAGTCCTTACAATACTTTTACATTATCCGAAGACGGGCATGAGGCTTTAATTACGATACCTGAGGGAAACTACACAATGAACAATCTAAAAAATAAGTTATCTGAGTTATTGAATGATGAAAGCCCAAATAATTATACTTATGTGGTATCCAGTAATAATACCAACATAGACCCAGAAGATGGAAAATTAACATTCAATGTGTCAGAGAATAAAGGAATTCAGCCGCGGTTTATATTTGATGGTGATACCCGTATTCACGAGGTTATGGGGTTTGATAGAAACTCAACATATTTCTTCGCTAAAAATTTTATTAAATCACCAAATGTAATTATTTCAACTGGTGAAAAAACTCTGTATCTTCAATCGGACTTAGTTGGCGAAGGAGATAATCACGTGCTACAAGAAATATACACTGCCAACGAAATTCGTTTTGGGTCTGTTATCTATGATGGAAGCGGGTCTGAGTATGGTAAAACATTATCAGCAAGTTCGAACAATGTATTTAGATTTTACTTGACGGACGAAAACGACCAAGCAATTAATCTTAATGGTTTGGGTATAGCTATGACTTTATTAGTTTATCGTGAAACTAATTATTTTAGTTTATTTAATTCATTCTTCAATTTGTTAAAGGCTAGATAAAGATATTTGACAATTTCACTTCGTGCTATTCGCACTCTCGTTTATTGTCAAACATCGAAAAAGGCTAGTTAATGGAAAACGATGTTTTATGAAACCGCGAAGCGGGTGAATAAAATATCAATAATTAATTTAGAATTATTTTTTTTCGTATAAATATATTCTGGTGAATTAATCAACTTACATCACTTCAAAAACAAAACAAAAATGCAGCCTCAAGTTGGATATGGTCAGGAATTAGACCACCAACCAAAAGAACTACTAAAAGGAAAATATGAATTAAACAAACTTACAAGCCGTGAAGGCTCGTCGAATATTACTCTCACCACTGCGGGAGGTAATGAAAGCACATTCGAAATCCCTACTCGACCACTGAACCTCGCTCGTAGTGTTGGGATTTACTTACACTCCACGGAACCCCGGTCAGAACAATGCTAATCGTATCTTCATGGATTGCTTGTCAATGATTAGGAGTATTGAATTCCAAAGCCGAAGCGGGCAGTATTTGTGTAATCTTCAACACGTGGGAAATTACACTAAGATGATTTGGAAGCCTGAAATCAGTTATGATAAGTTTATGTCTCTGGAGAACCACGGGGCTACTGCCAATACTAGTGGGGCGATGCTTCAGAAGTGTAATGTGCTGAATGATGCTACTTTGAATATTGCTTCAAGACATTTTCAATCGGCTGATGCTGCCGCCACTGTCGCTGCTGATGATACTAAATTTGGAACACTACGGATTCAAGATACAAGTATTGGCAATAGAAAGGATCAGATAATTGCCGCTATCAATGCTGTCGGCGAAGTGTTAAGACTTTGGTAAATCTCCCGTCAATGAGTGCTCGTCGTCATGACGACCTTTTGAATAGTTTTAACGGAGTAGGAGGTTCATTTGTTAATGTCGCTTATGAGGAGGCTAAGTATTTTGAAGTTGGAACAATTCAGGCTGCTGCTACTGCTGTTAATACTATTGATGACACTCCAGTTATCAATGTTAAATTACCTTTAGGTATGATTTTTGGAACTATTTTTGAAATTGATAAAACACTTGGTTTTAATGAAATTATGGATTTGCGGATTGTTTGGGAAGAAATAAGTAGAGCTATGTTTACTGGAACCAGTGCCACTAACATTGCTACTGGTGCTGCAATTGGTGCTACTGGTGCTGTTGTTTAAAATCTGAACTTATTTCTTGCGGTTGAAACAGACCCAAATATCATCATTGGATTGGATTTCAAAGCAAAATTGCTGGTGAAGGTTTTAGATTTACTATTGAATATCCTATCTCTTGGAAGCACAATCTTTCTTCTACAAGTCAGAACTTTGTAGTAAAAGTGAATAGGGCACAGGGTGAAAGAATTCGACGTATCTATACTTCATCCTTTCACAACGACGAAAAATTTTATACTTCTTTTGATAACGACCATAGAAACGACACTAAAATTAGAACTTATTATACTACTATTGATGGCAGTAGGATGCAACAATTTGACATTGATACTTCTGATAACGAAGACTATATGATTTTGAAGGATAAGTTGAAGGGAAGTGCTATTTTGAATTCTGATATCTATAAGTACAACTGGTTTCACGTTGATTACTGGGATAATAACCGCCCACTTCACGAGAAGAATGTTGAAGGTTATGAAAAGTCAGGTCTGAGCCTTGACACTGAGCGACGATATGAGTTCGTTTCTACTACTGCGGGAAACAACCTCAATCACTACATTTTTGCCATTCTTTAGCAAGATGTCATTGTGAGGGGTATTGAAATTATTAAGACTTAGCAAAAAATAATAAAAATAAAAAAGAAAAAGAAAATTTTTTTGTTTCATATACAAACAAATTGAAAATTTGTGTTATATAGCAAAATCGCGAGCGATTTTTTATATATAAGAGATGTCTCACCAGAGAAATTTAATCGCACAAGATGAAGCCAATAACTTTGTCGATGTTAAGTGCGAAACCAATGGAGTAATTAAAACAGGTTTAATCGCAGAAAATCCTGACGGAGAATTTATAAATGTCAAAGTTGGATATGATGGTGATATTGAAACAAATCATTTTTCAAAAACCGCTTTTGGCGAAGCAGTAGTAGGTCAATTAACACCAGTTTTATAGGAAATCTTTCCATATACCATTAATACTAGGATATGGACAAAAACAGAAACAAAATCATCTGTGTCATTTTTGGATAATATGGCTGAATTGAAAACAACTGCTGATGCAACGGCGGATGCTAGACTGGTGAGTAAAAGGAGAATAAAATATAGAACTGGAACAGTCGTCCTCGCCCGCTTTACTGCTCTATGGACAACGGATGATACAAAAAATTACTATTCATTTATTGGAATAGGAAACGGGCTTGTTGATGGATTTTATTTTTAGAAAAATAGAGCAGGAATGAATATTGCACATTGTAAAGGAGGTGCCGTGGATTATATTGAACAAAAAACTTGGGACGACCCGTGCGATGGAACTTCGGCTATGCCTGTAGTACATTGGAGCACAGGAAATGTATTTCAAATTCAATTTCAGTATCTTGGGTTTGGTGCTATTAAGTTTTATATCGAAAATCCAATAACAGGATTATTTCAATTAGTTCATATGATTGACTATGCGAATGCTAATGTTGGTGTAAGCCTGCGAAATACAACATTACCTTTTACAGCAGTAATGAGAAATGATAATTCTACAGGAATCCAAATTCTTAAAACAGCGAGTGCCAGTTTATTCATTGAGGGAACACATACTATTAATACCAGCATAACAAATTCAATTGAAGGCAGTGAAGTCGCACACACTACAGAAAGACCGATATTGAGTATAAGAAATAAAGCAAAATATGATGGCAACGGAGATAACTTAGACAATTATTCATTAGTATATCCATCATTGATAAGTATTAGTAATGAAGACGGGAAAACAAATATAGTAAGAATGGTGTTAAATGGAACTTTAACTGGAGCAGTGTATGCGGATGTAGATACGAAATATTCAATAGTTGATACTGACACAACAGCGACTGCTATCGCCAACGGAAGAACAATTTTTAAAATTTATATTAATGCTAATTCAACGCAAGAAATCAATATAAGAAATTATGATATTTATCTGTCTCCAAGTGATGTATTAACTTTTACACAGAAATCAGTTTCCAATACTAATAATGGTGGAAATGTGAATGTTATTGCTAATTTTATAGAAGACTGGTGATGTGGCAAAAAAAGATTAATTACACAAGTGGCTCACAAATATTTTTTTTGCTTCGTCTTTATAATTAAAATAAGGTTGTTGAATTAAATATTCAAGGTAAGGCTTGTCAATCTTAGCGGCTTCTTCAAGTTTCATTTTTTTGTATTTTCCATATTGTAAAATAATATCTTCTTTCTTTGCTATCTCTTCACCAACATTAGCCTTGATTTCGGTAATTCCCTTCTCTTTTAAATCAGTTGCCTTAAAAGGTGTGCTTGGTTCTTTGTCAGTTATGGCTTCCAATGGAATAACTACCTTAACTTTGTCGTCGCGGGGTTTATATTGTTCATAGAAAGAAACAATGTCAGGTTTAGTCCATTTAATCGTGGGCTTTTTAATTTCGCTGTCAATGTTCCATTTTTCAATTTCATTCAAGTAGTCCTGTTTGGTGTTCAGGTGAGTCATTGAAATATAATATTAATATTATTATTTTTTATTACGTATATTTTTACTTCATGTTTAATGTCTGTAAATTTCTCAAACCAAGGTTGCTTTTGAATCCATTCAAGATATGGCTTATCAATTAAAGCGATGTCTGAAACCTTCTTCCCGCGATATTTACCAAACGGAAAGATATCCTTTGGCTTTCCTTCTCTACCTTTTTCGATTGCCTTAATTTAATCATCGATTATTTTTTGCACATCTCTTACTGAAAAGAATTCCTTATTCTTCTCAATTGAAAGTTGTTCAAATTTTTCACATAGTCTAGTGAGGGTGGGCATTGGTCTATATAGACTTGTAAAAAAATTTATGGAAAAAAATTAATTAATTATAAAAAAATGAAGTTTGACTTCATAACCAAAAACCTATATTGTTTTTGTTATACTAAATATTTTTAATATCCAAACGGCCGTGTTTCAATCGCATTCTCTACAATACCGATAACTTGTCTTTTCGTGTACGTAAGACTAAATATCTTTTCTAAGTATTCGCTTGTTATTTTTTTCTTTTGATTGTCTCGCGTTATCTTGTTGTTTTCTATTATAACTACTTTTCCAGACTTCTCAATTCGCGTAGCAATCCGTAATTCTTCATCAGTCTCCAACAATTCAGCCAGTTCATTTTTACCATTTTCAAATAATTTAGTGTTCGTAATACCTAGCCCGCAACTTATTACACTTAACACATTTGGTAAATTCAATGCTTTTTTCCTTTCATAGGTCATACTAAATCCTTTTACTTTCATACTGGCTTTACCATTATCTAATAAGTATCCATAACATTTCGGCCCGCCTCCCACAAAGGTTTTTATTTTCGCTCCTTTTAATTCATCAGTCCAATCTCCCAGTAAATCGCCTGTCTCTACATCTGCCTGATTAATTTCTTTGTTTGTCGTATATATTACGCTGTCTGTGTCATGATACAATATCCTATTCCCTAATTTGTCCATCATATTGTAAAGTCCATTCTCGCGTGGCATGTAGTAAATAAAGCAACTACAATATTTGTTTTAATCGGGTCGCTCACCGCGTCCTGTTTTAAGTCATAACTGGCTTCTATAATTTGGTTGTTAATTATGTTAATATTTATATTATTCCCTAATTTATCGTTCAATAGTTTGTATAAGGTTTCTTTATCCTTTGTCATTTTGTTCTGTGTTTTAGTTTGTTTGTCCAAACTTGCCCTATAAAGAGTTCAAGCACAACTTAGCAACTGCTCTCCGTCCTTCGTTTTTAAATATTTTGCTTTCATCCATCTTAACACCCTTTTTGGCTTCCATGCTGTTTATGTAATCTTGTCTTTCTGCTTCCGTATTACATCCCGCGGGGTATCCGCTGGACTCTTGTTTTACTTTCAAGAATGTCTTTATGTATTCTTTGAATAGGCTACTGCTTTGTTCTTTCCAGTGCCATACTTCATATACTTTTATTAAACTTATATCTTTTGTCTAAGGCCTTGTAAATTTCTGGAGTTGCCCATGTGCCCGTTATTGCTCGTTCTTTATCTGTGTGCTTACATTCGCCGTGTTGCTCTGTCATTCCGCACTTATCGCATAAGTAATACATCATCATACCTCTGTCAGCCTTTGGTACCGGTAAGACTGGGTGTAGTAATCCTCTCGGTGGTAGCATCTTAACCTTAGCCACTCCGAAATATTCTCTGTTTATATATTTTTTTCGTATTTTTTCTTTCCTCTTCGTTGTTTGGTCGTATTATGATATGGTGTCCGCTTGGATAAAGGTCGTAATACATCACGGTCGGATAAAGTGAGCATATGTCAATATATTTCGCATACTCATTTTCATGTCGTGATTTCCAATATAATTTCAGAGCATTCACTCTACCTCCAAACATCGCCTCTCGTGGGTTTAGTCCTTCTTGTTCAGTAATTCGTTCGTTTGTATCCTCTGCCAATCTTTTACTGGTTTTCATCAGGCTCCATTCGCACTCCCAGATACTTATTACTTTCGCTTGTTCGTTAAGTTGTTTTTCTCTTCTCATTGTTTGCTTGTATAGTTCGCCCATTGTCTTATGCTTCTTCACATTCAGAGCATTGCTATTCCAACACTTCTGACATCCGTGCCGATGACACCCGTAAAACTCATAAGCGGTTTTGTTTTTCTCGTCCCATCCATCCACATACACACGAGATTGTCCGAGTTGAAACATTTTTTCACCTCCGTTGAATGCGTGCTTAATATCGGTTTTGTGTAACCTGCTTCTGTATGCTAGCCATTCTACACAAGCCCTAGAAGTCATCCTGTTTTGTTTTTCCGCTTTCAATATCGCAATTGAATTCTCTGGCATAAACTTAGCACGATACAGAGCCATAACACAACTCGCTATAGTTGTATATTGAAATGGGTCGATACCAAACTCTAAAAACTGCTTTCTAAAATCTATACAACCCTTCCTCAGTATATCAACATCTGAATAACAATACTCTGCGATTTCCTTCGCCATATCGAATTGGTTATGTGCTTTCACTTGTTTGTCATACTATTCAAGAAATTCCTTTCGTTTATCTCCTCGCATCGTGTCGTAGCCGTAATGTTTCTTATGTGGCATTACACCAACATAGTTTCTATTTTTCGCCGTATTGAAGAAGTGCGGGAATAAACTTTCTTAAGTTCCGTAAGCCCGAATGTCTTTGGAAAGTCTGACAATGGCATCGTAAGAAAACTTAGGCTGTCTATTAAGCGATACTTCTTAAGTGTCATCATCATAATCTTACCACCTTCATAGATTACAAATGGAGTTTGCCCATTATCAACCAACCACTTAAGAATAAACTGACAATCATAACCGCGGGCATTGTGTGCGATAAATGTAAATCCGCTGTGCGTTGGGTCAAAAACCCACCTACAGAAATCTTGAATGTTCTTGTGAATTACTGGCGGTTCCTTTGCATCGTAATACTGGCTTTCAGCATGATTGACAATGTGTTGGCCTGTGTCCTGTGTCGCTTCAAAGTCAAAGAATATGTATTGCTCTGACGGCGGTAAGATTTCTTTTTGGACTATTTCACATTGGTGCTCAAGCGGTTTCAGTTCCTTACAATTTCGGCATTTCGCATATCCGCATTTGTGCTCATCCTTCTTTCTGTAATTCAGACCGCACGATTTACATTTCGCTTTGATATCGCAGTTCGTTGTCCTGTAATTATTAAAGCATTCAGTGTTTGGAAACTTTCAATTACACTGCTCACATTCTTTCCACAGGCTCTTGTCATTTATGCCTTACAACCCTTGGTTTCACAGATACTATATTTGGATTCACAGGCGTGTCTTTCCTTATACCCTCTTAGACATAACTCACAGAAATTCTTTTTTCCTAGCATAGACTTCATGTTAGTTATGGCATCGTAATGTCCTTCAGTCTTTAGAATGTAAAGGTTAGTCAGTCGTTCGCCGTTCGCATCAAGTAGATCTGTTTTATAAACGATTTGGTCAGGAAATTCAACAATAACCAGATTGTATTTAATGTGATTAGCGAATGTATTAATTTCAGGTATACCGCACACATCCTTAATAACTTTCGCTTCATCGTGTAAAGCCTCTGCCATTTCCTGCTGTATCTTTCTTTTTCCCATTAGTATTGTCTTGAATTTTGGATGTTTTTCAATTTTTGCTTTGACTACAACGATTGCTCGTGCTAAGCATAAGTTATCGCTGTTAGTAATACAGATTACACCCTTCTTTCTGTGGATATCCAATTTGTTCAAAACCTGTAGCCTTGTCCCTCCAGTAGGCATTTTAACAGATTTCAACACAAATTTTAATTTATCAAAGTTTATTCCGTTCTCGTCCATATAAAGACTTTCGTTGCTTTGAAATATTGCCGACAATCTTTCTTATTTTTTATTAACCGAGATTTGATTAACTTTATGTAAAGCCTGTTGATACCTTTCCATAGTAATCCACAAACTCAATACCTAGGCTAACCTTATCTTGTGGTGATTGCCGTTTTACAAGTCGTTCAATACGATCTCAATAAATCTTATTACATGGCGCATCGTAAATGATCGGAAGTTGCAGTTAATTCTTACCGCATATCTGCTTTCATTTATTCCTAGTTCGTGTTCCTTGCTGTCGTCCCTTATGATATCATAATTACCATACCTCAACAAGTCTCTGAGATTTTCTTTCAGTTCTTTTTTCTCTTCAATCGTAGGTAAAGGTGGCGCTATTGGTATAGCATGGTGCTCAAAATACACGGCGCTCCTTACTTGGTTCAAGTAGTTTTGGGCTGTCGGTGTATCAATTTTACACCCCCTTACCTTCGGTTTGATATATAGAACATCCCGACCCTGACAGACTCGATTTCGTAATTTATCTTATATTCCCTTAATCTATCCAACCTGTAGACATTGCCGTTATAGGTGTGTGTCTTCATATTTGATAATTGTATATTAAGGAAAATATAATTTTATAAAATTAAAATATTTGTCTGTCTCAATCGGTCGTCCCCTGGTGGCCTCGTGTGTGCCCTATATATAAGACCCCTCCTTGTCTTTAAATAGAAATTCAGTGGTTCCCGCGGACAAACCTTTTTAATTACCAATACTTACCATACTCGCAACCGCAGTGGCAGTTATGTTCCATGTATCCGCACATATTACAACTATCGTCATCATCTTTCTTAATATGTTCCTCGGACTTTAACATCTCCTCATTCTTTATTCTCTCCATATACTCTTTGCTTGGCCTAGGAGGAACTGGAGGTTTTTCTTTTTCTATAATTTTGTAAGCTGCTGAAATATGTTTCTGAGACTTCATATGTCGCCCTTTGTTTCCATTATGTATTTTGTAGGCATCACCCCCCGGATAGCCGGTAAAAAGTACCCTTTTTCTGGTGTCAGGTGCACCTAGTTTTTCCCATTATTTTCAATATCGTTTGGCCGGATTTGACCTAATGCCATTTTAACCTTGGTCTGTTGTCGTTTTCTTTTCGGCTTCACTGAGCTAATATAACGAGACATCATTCTCTTTTGGGGATTTGTGTCTGGTTGTATTACCGACTTTTTATTGAGCTATCTTCGGGGATTGTAACATTGGAGTCACCAGCACAAGGCTGATTTCTTTTCTGGCTTGTTTTTGGAACAGCAGAAAGAAAAATTGGACAGACCTATCTCTTCTGAGTAGGTGTTCCAAAAAACAAATACTCCAGCACATCCCCACACAGCTCTTTTTGCAAAACTAGACGTCTAGGCGTTTGTGAGTAGGTGTCTCAGTACCCTCTCCACAGCCTGTATCTGTGTCCGCACAAGGAGGCCAGACACCAGACCTCGTAGCTGTTCTTTTGTTCTCTCTTGAGACAGAGACAGAGTAGGTCAACAGACGTACAAACAAACACTCACAGATACAAACAAACTTGAAGGACACGAGCGTAGTACTCTACCTTTCAAGTCTGTGCACTTTGTTGCCTCTCAAACCACACACATCAGAGTATTTTTGCAAATCTCTGACTGTCTTTCGACAATAGATCTGAACAAGTGTCAGACGACAAGTCGACTTCTCAAGGAGTGCTTCTCTAGCCTCTTTGACATTATCTGTACATAGGTCCTCGTACCTCATAACAGATACAACAACAAAAAGAGAAAAAGAAAAGAGGAGTGGAGAAGGAGATCAAATTTTCAGAGAAAGTCGTACAGATTACTTCTTTCTCACAAAAAAAAAAAAAAAAAAAAAAAAAAAAAAAAAAAAACACATAAGACATAGAGGTGAGACGCTCTCTCTCTATACTGTCTTTTCGTTTTTTCTCTCTATTCGTTCCTCATAGACGAACAGAGCAATTACTGGGTAGAAACAACTCTGTCTCATCCGTATTCCTTCAGCATCCATGTCTACTAGGTCTGAAGACTGGCAGGAAGGAGGGGGGGAGAGTGAGCGAACCCCAGGAAACGAAGAGGAGTTCGTTGACTCTCATGCAGAAGGAGGAGATCTGGCACCTTCCTTTGACACAGGAGGAGCAGAGAATCAATTTTTTACTGCGCCTTCCTTTGACACAGGAGGAGCAGAGGAAGTCGAGGAGGAGCAGAAGGGAGGAGAGGAAGCGAGGTTTGTGGCCGAATATGGCAAACTAAGTAAGAAGGAGTTTGAGGAGAAGAAAGGGAAGGATGAGGCCTATAAATGGCTATACATTCCCCAAGAAATGCGATGGGGACAACCCTTGAAGAAGGAGGACATCTGTTACCCTCTCCCAAGGCAAGCTCTGCCTCTCGCAGAATTCCTCAGAGACGACGGTGCACAGTTACAGGTGCAACATGTCTCATTTGGGGACAATATGTCTTTACTGGAGCTACTCGACCTCTCATGGACAGTGTTTGAGTGTGCTATACTCTTTGAGTACCAGACTGGAAAGACTGTGCTGCCATGGAACACAAGAGCACTGGCTAGGTTGCTCGATCCTGGTCAGGACATTGATTCAATAAAGAGAGTGGAAAAGGAGTTTAAGTTCAGGAATCCAAAAGGACAGATCAATGTCATGGATGTGTCTCTGAAACTTATGGAGGCCAAGTTAGTGGACCTGGGTAAACTCCAACACACCCAGTTTGGCAGGGACCTTCACCCGGCCCTGAGGGAAATAGAAGGCGAAGCTGGAGGGGTGACGAGGATGAAGAAGCTGCATGCGGCCTTGGTGAAGGATGACGCATGGAAGAGGTGGGTCTTCACGAAGGATCATACGATCTTGGAGGGGACGGCCGCACCACCCCCCACCAATAAAGCGGGAGAGAAGGAGTTGGCGGAGAAGGCCTTGTTCCTTCGGAAGGCAGCTGAGATCCTGTCTTTTTTTCATCATGCCCAAGAGCTGTATATCAAAGAGCTAGCGGCTGAGAAAGAAAAGAAGGAGATGGAGGCAAAGATTGCATTAGCCAAGGCGGCGGGAACAAAGGGACCGAAATATTCCTCTGGATCTTATATGGCTCCCTCGGGCCGCTCCGCCCCGTCAGCCCACACAGCCCCTTCGGCCCCTGCGACTAGCTCAGCGCCTACCACTGTTATTGTCAACAGTAATGACAAAAAGGACAGACAGGCTATCATACAGGCCTTCCAAAAATATACAAAGTCCGATGCCACTGCTCTGACGCTGTATGCAGAGACAGCGAGTCAGAAGGACACGGATGCGAACCTTCGAGACAAGCTCAGAAGAATTGATGCTTGTATGAAGCAGCATCCAACGGACGAAACACAGGAGTATGAGGCGTTGTACACCTTGTTGGACCCATCAATCATCACACAAGGGTTTGATGTTGGGGAGTACAAGGCGATGAGAGCGGTAGAGGTGGCGGCTAGGAGAGCAGCCTCAGACCTGCAATGCACGGTGCCAGTTGCCGTCCTCTTGCAATACTTTAAAACTCATGGGTATCAGCACCTGTGCACTGGTACTTTGATTGGGTTTGAGATTTTTCAAGAGGTGAACGAAGGGCTGGGCATTGGCACGAGGTTGGCAGCGATCCTCACTGAGGTCAGCGCCAAGTACGGGCTCTTTTATAGCAGGAAGTCTATCATTTTGTACTTCCTGAGTGCTTTGTGTACACGACACCCGAGCAAGCTCGCAAGGATCATACAGTCCTGTCCGACCTTCACGGCGGTGAAGACGGCGGATTTTTTAGAAACGAACATATACGAGAGGACTGTAGCGGCTACTCCGCCGGGCGACCTGTTCAAGGAGGTGCTCGACGCGTGTTCCGAATTGGACACGGCCACCAAGTCATTCTCCAGTGCCGCGACACAGGGGGTTGGAGGTGCTCAAGCAGCACATGCAACTCGAACGGCAGGTCTCAAGAGGGGGAGAGATGATGAGCCGACGCCGTGCTACCGCTATTTTTCATACATGGCGTGCAAGCATGAGGCACAGAAAGGAGTAGGCAATTGCCTCTTCAGCCACGACTCTCTTGATGATAGGCAGCGAAATCTTTTCCTTAGAGAGCTCGAAGGCATGAAAAAGACCATGTACGCCATGTACAAGAAGGAGTTGGAGGAGGGGAGGTGGAATGCGAATATGGTCTCGGATGCGGAGTTCCGGGAGGCCATCATTTACTTCCTTGACAGAATGAAGAGAAGGGAGAAGAGAGAGACATCGGGCCGATCAAAGGCGCCGACTAGAGGAGGAGGAGAGACGAGAGGATCGTCACGAGGGTCCCGAGGGACACCAAGAGGGGCGGCACCACGAGGACGAGGCTTTCGTGGAAGGGGAGGACGGACCCCAGCGCGCCCTCCCAGAGGACACGGATACTGGAATTATAGCACCAGTTCCAGCTCCAACTACCCCCAGCAAGCTTATACCGCTACGGAGGGGGGACGTCAAGACGAAGACACCGGCTCAGGTGAGCGTGTTGTCGTCGTAGACTGACGGGAGGAGAAGAGAGAGGAAAAGAAGAGAGAGAAGGAGATAAAAACTGTTCTTTTTAATCCGACAGTCACAGTTATGCCTACTGTTGATGAACAGGATACGAACGGTTCCGTTCCTCCCAGACGTGAAGGTGAAGGCACACAGCCTCACAAGCCTCAAGGTAAGCACTTGCTAGTTCATCCTTCGAGAGCTAATATGATAAATGATGCGAATAGGAAGGCGAAGAAGGCGATGGAGGAGAGGAAGCCGAAACCAAAGGCTAGGTCTTCTCCTACGAAGAAGCAGCGGACCGTACCCCCGCCAAAGGACTCAATAGTCTCTGCTATAGACACGAGTACACTCGGTGTACCAGACTCTGTCCAAAAGACACTCGAGATACCGGAAGCCCCGGAGACTCAAGAAGTTAAGTTGGCGGAAAAGGGGGGAGAACGAGAAGAGGACAAGGAACTTGAGCTTAGACTCAAAACCCTAGAACGAAAAATTCATGTGCTAGCGGCTAGTTTACATAGACCAGACGCGCTATGCTACACTGACCTCTTTTGTGAAACTTTACAAACCACATTAAAAGTTGGTAATGATACGATGGCGAATATTAATATTGTCGGCCAGAAGTTTTTGAATAGTCACCGGACATGGGTGGACAAAAACATTAGAAAAACAAAGGGGACCCTAAAAGGGGTAGGCAGCCGTACGGAAATTACGGGCATCGTCACATTAATTTTCAAATTGAAATCCGGTCGAGTATATCGTGCGGACCTCTATGTTGTCCCCGATTACCACGGTTCAATCCTGCTGTCGTATGACCAATTGGCTACGATGGGGGCTGTGATCGATTGCGCCGCACGGCGGGTGATTTATGGAGTGAAGAATGGAGAGGAGGAGGATATTAATCCGATGACTGCTACTGACTCATACGAGGCTTTTGAGCTGAGTCTAGCAACGGAGAGGAAAAAGTTGGCTTTCGTACATGAGGCAACTGAAGCCTATGTACACCCCTATGTCACAGTGCCGGAGGAACTGACCTGGACCGACAATTGGGAGACGGAGATGCAGGCGTATACGGTTACGATTCCCGCATGGGACAGAAAGTCTATTGATGACTTAGTCGTAGCGCGTAATGAGGAGATAATATGTGTTGCGAAACAGTGCCCGTCGTTGGCCAGATTCGCAGAAGGTGGCGGGGCAGATGTCCATATTACTAATGGCTACTGTTACCATGCGAAGGTGTCAGATGAGAAGAGAGAGGCGTTTGTGCCAAGGAGGAAGGGGCGTATCCCCGATACTCCAGCGGATGACATTAAAACTTTTATCACGAACTTTCGGGGCGATGTGCCTACCTGGCCGCGCTCATTAACTGAAGTGAAAAAGTGTCTACGGACTCTATTTGAGAGTAACAAGCCGTATACTGTCATTCTGCCATACAATGAGAAGGCGATCTGGGCACAGGAGATAAGGGACCGGCTTGTTGATCATCCTATACCTGTTCCTTCTCGCAAGCAACAGTTAGTGGTGGCTTGTCGACTCGGGTCTCGGGAGCAGAGCAGTGCATACAAGCAAAAGCTCAGAGCCCAGGACAAGTTGAAATTGATACCTCAAGCTTTCACATGCTTTGATGGTTTCTACACCCGTAAGGCTCCGATACAATACGCGAACCTTATTGATATGCTTGTCGGGCTGGGTCATGATGATGAGCCGGACACAGTCACGTATGAAAGAACGGGACTAGACGATTTGTCCGAGGAAGATTTGAGTTTGGAGGAGGACTTAGCGCCCCTCAAGGAGCATAAGAAGATGTCGGAGGAAGATTTCCAAGCGGCGGCGCGGAAAATTTTAGAAGAAGGAGTGGGTTCGGAGAGAGAGAAGGCGTTTCTCAAAGCTAAGATGGAGGCGTACAGAGAAATTTTCGACCCTCCTCGGGCAGGTGGTGTAAAGTCGGATGACTTCACTGCTGTCATTTACAAGATACCGGGTGCGGAGCCATCTCCGGCACCACGGAGGGCAAATTTGAGCATACATGAGGCAAAAATAGCGGAGGAGAATGTGAGACAGTTGCTCGATGAGGGCTTTATTGAGAGATCTACATCTCCAATTGTCTCTCAACCGAAAATCGTCCCTAAGCCAGGAGGAGAATGGCGCTTGACGATCAATTATGCCCGTGTGAATAAGGTGCTAGAGGAAGAGAGAAATCCTCTGCCGACCTTAGAAGAAGGCAGAAGGGTGCTGCGGAATGCTAAATTCTATTCGGTCATTGACCTTAAGAACGGCTTCTGGCAGATACCACTGGACGAGAAATCCAGATGGCTGACTGCATTCGTTGTGGGTATGGAAATATACCAGTGGAAGGTGCTTCCAATGGGACTCAAACAGGCCCCGGGGCTCTTTCAGAAGGCGATGCAGAAGATGTTGAGCGGTCAATATGACGACCAGTCGGAGGATGGTTTTATGAGAAGGAGAGGACAGAAGGCGGGAGAATATGCATTTTGTTACATCGATGACATCATCGTATACTCTAACACAATGGAAGAGCATATCGATCACTTGTCAGATGTCTTCAGGCGCATCGGAGCATTTGGCCTGAAATGCAACCTAAAGAAATGTCAGCTTGCCAGGACAAGTGTGATGTATTTGGGTTACGAGATTTCTCATAATAGGGTCTCGATATCGCGCGAGAAGAGGGAGGAGATCATGAGTAGACAGTTGCCAAAGAATCGCACAGAGTTACACTCTTTTCTTGCGATGGCACAGTACTACAGCCAGTTCATACCCGATTGGGGTGCAACTCGGGCTAAGCTGGAGAAGATGATTGATTTTGGAGACTTTGAGAAGTGGGATAAGGAGGCTTTGCAGGCGTTTAATACGCTCAAAGATCTCATTTACAAAGATCCCAAGGACGGCGGATTAGTACTTATGATGCCCGACTTTACGAAGCCGTTCGTAGTCGACACGGATGCATCTAAGTTTGCGATTGGCGCGGTGCTGCAACAGGAAGATGAGGAGAAAAACTTGCGCCCGATCATGTTTATTAGTAGAAAGCTGTGTGCGGCGGAGCGAAATTACTGCACGCGACAGAGGGAGGCGTTGGCAGTAGTATGGGCTCTTAAGAGGCTCAGAGAATACTTGTGGGGAGGACCTCTATTCACGGTTAGGACCGATCATCACAACCTTCTTTGGTTGATGAATCATGAACAAACCGGCCGTTTGGCGCGGTGGCAAGCTTTCTTGTCATGTTTCAATTTCACGATGGTCTACTTACCGGGAAAGCGAAACGTAGTCGCTGATAGCCTTTCCAGGCTAGAGTTTCAGTCGGAGGTGTCGGCTCTCGTATCATCAGTGGAGATGATGGACCTGTCCACGGACAAGGTATAAGAGGTGAGCCACATAGAGGCGATGCAGATGGCAAGATGCGTTCGTTATGACCGCACGGGTCTACGATATAGTCCTCAAGGCCCGGAGCATGGCATATGCTGTGATGCGCATGTTCTCGAAGACGCTGAGTGGTCTTATGAGGCATACGAGAACGCGAAGGCGAATATAAAAGAAGAGGAGGAGACGACTGAGGTCTGTACTGAACCTCCACAGGAAAATCGAAGCGAGCTTGATGAAGACCCGGAAAGGGTAGGAGTAAGGTTGGAGGACGGTACTATTCATATCGCCTCGCCTACCGCGTGGAGGCAGCAACAGGCGACGGATCCGGAGTTCAAGGAGCTCATAACGTTATACAAGAACCCTAATGAGCTTAAAAAGACTCCACAGATCAAAGACCAGATGAAGGAGATGGCGTGGAGAGATGGGCTATTGTGGTACAAGGGCCAGCATGGCAAATTTGCATCACAGCCTGACAAATGGACTCTCTGGGTACCAGAGAAGTTGAGGCGCTTTATATATGTCGCAGCCCATAACTGCCCCTTACTGGCACATCCGGGTCGACAAAGAACTCATTGGTTCATAGCGAGGCGATTTTGGTGGAAAGGGATGAAGGAGGAGATAGACAGGGAAGTGGACGCATGCATCCCATGCAAAACCACAAAGACACCGCTGAAGGCGAACTTTGGCCTGATCGGTACATTCCCGTTACACGCCGGGATGTTTGAATTTTTACACATCGATCATGTGGGACCTTTCCCCGAATCGGCAGAAGGGTACAGATACCTTCTTACCGCAATAGATCGAGCCACCAATTATGTCTGGGTTGTTCCTGTTAAGGACGCTACAGGCAAGACAACTGCGGAGGCTCTGATCGATAGGATCGTCTCGCAGATCGGAGTGCCTAGAAAGATATGTTCTGATCGAGGTTCTGATTTTAATAATGAAGTCATCGACAGACTATCTAAGTACTACGGGATGAAATGGCAATATGTTACTGCCTATAACCCGAGAGCGAATGGCAAGATCGAGCGGGTACATAGACCTCTCAAAGCCTCGCTTAAGATGTACTGTATGAAGAAGGAGAATCAGAGAGCCTGGGTGGAGGCAGCACCTTCATTTGCCTTTGCAATGAACTGTCTACCCTCATCGGCATTAGGAGGAGCCAGGAGCTCAGTCTCGCCATATCAATTGGTTTACGGCCGAGAGCCTAATATCCCAACCTCACTTCTGCATCCAAAAGACACTTGGGCAGATGAGGATGAGTTGTTCGGGATGAGACTAAGAGCGAAGATGGAGGCGGAACAAATAGTTGCGGCGCACAGGGAGGCGGAGCGCAGAAAGACTGACGCACAAGGAGTGCGACAAGCGCACTTAGATCAAGTCCGTTTCTAGGTTGGGGATATTGTACTCTTGTACCATCCTCAAGTCCCTAAGGGGGTTAGCTCTAAGCTGTTTACCCACTGGAAAGGACCATACCAGGTCATGGAACAGATGGGACCTCTGAATTATAAGATCAGGGGTAGAGGGAAGGTGCAGATTGTGAATGTTCGAAGGCTGATCAAATATGACCCCTTCTTACTTGAGGATGAATCCGTTGAGGAGGCGTTGAAACGGATGAAGGAGGACTTCCAAGAGGTACCGCCTATACAGAAGGAGGATACCTTAGAGGAGGAGAATGCCTATCGGGCACCGGTCACGGAGAAGGAGGAGACCGAGAAGGAGAGTAAGGAAGACTCAAACCGCAAAAGCGCGGCGGGGACTCAGTCTAAAGCCCCCATAGTCCGCGGCGGTACGAAGGAGAAGTTCACGGAGGCACAGAGGAGGAGAGCGCAAAACGATCTCATCTTCGACCAACCGAGGAAGGTGGCAAGGTCGACGCGAGCGACGGATGTCCATGGAGGAGGAGGGGAGAAGGACACTAACCCGAACGCGGGTAATGTGGACATTCGACATGTGCGATGGAAGGAAGGAGAGGCGATTGCGGCAATCAAGTGGGTCCGAGACGCTTTTTATCTGTTGAGACCGGCAGAATCTCATGTTGCAGATGACACTCTCTCAGATCTTTATCTCATGCGAGCTGTGGCGGTCCCGCAGACTACACGGGCAGCACGGACATCGAAGAGATCCTTAGCAGCAAAAACGATACAACCGGTACTCCATTTTTGGAGAAGCATGGACCCTGTTGAGGATCCAAAAGCTAGACAATATTTACCGGTGTACAAAGACGCGAAAAATCTCGAGACATGGGATGATACTATTACCCTTCGAGACAAAGACCACACTGCGTGGACTATTCAGTCACTGCCTAGAGGAGTGCTTGATATTCCTTTTGACTTATCTTTGGGCGCCATCCCTAACAAAATATGGGACATTCTGGAGGAGTCGAAGTTTGACTTGACTTTTGTTGGCGGCCCGCCACCTGGCAAAGGGGTTCGCGCAAGGCGACGAAGGCAGTAAGTGACATTTTTTTCTTTTATCACGCGTCGGACATTGAAAGCTGCATGTGGATTAATCTCATAGTGCCCATGTCAGATCATGTCTTATTAAAATGTTTTTATACCATTGTTGTTACTTGGCATTTTTATCGCAACATATGAGTGCGAGGGTCAATCGATAAGGGGATCGCTTGTGAGTTTAGCGATGGTGCTCCTGGTACGATCCTGCTTCAAGTATCCAGGGTGATGTTCTCAAAAAATGTTTTCATAGTAGACATATTAAATCTTTTTCTTTGGATATACTTAATATCGCCATACCAGCACGGTCCGTCTCTACTTGTGTCGGCATATCGCATGGTCGGGCTCACTCACCCCGGCTTTGGATATAGTTATTAGGTCTGGCACCCTAGTACTATATTAAAGTAACCGATTGAATACAAGGGTATGTTATTAAAAGACAATGTATTTACTGATCGGAAGTGTTTTTGGAGAAGGAGAAAAATTATAACGCTGCTTTTATTGCAATAGTAATACTATTTGTTCTTGACATACTGCCTCAGAATTAAGTTACGGGGGGACAACAAGTGTGGAAGGAGGAGTTTTTATTTACAAAAACGAGGCTGGAGATTTATAGTTGACTCGTGTCTGGCGTATGCGTTTTATATATCCACTGCACCGTCTATCCGTGGGTTAATGCACTTAGTTGCGACACCCCGTAGCGTTTGTGCAGAAAAGAAATCAGCAATTATATGACGAAAATATTGCATATTTCCGTCATAAAAACGGGAAGGTGTAATGTAGGCATCACCCCCCGGATAGCCGGTAAAAAGTACCCTTTTTCTGGTGTCAGGTGCACCTAGTTTTTTCTTATTATTTTCAATATCGTTTGGCCTGATTTGACCTAATGCCATTTTAACATTGGTCTGTTGTCGTTTTCTTTTCTGCTTCACTGAGCTAATATAACGAGACATCATTCTCTTTTGGGGATTTGTGTCTGGTTGTATTACAGACTTTTTATTGAGCTATCTTCGGGGATTGTAACAATTTCTGCACCACATTTCCACTTAAAATCTTTATGTTTCCAAATTTTCTTCTTTTCTTTTTTGATTATTCTTGTTTCGATTAATTTTCCATTCCTCGTATTTAGGTATTATATTTTCCTCTTGATACTTCTTTGCTTCTTCCAATGCTTGCTCTTTTGATTTTTTCTTTCCGATGCTCAAACTCTTACACATAACCTTTCCTCCTTCTATCCATTGAACTTTTATCATTGGTATCTTTTCGTTATTCTTTACCATAACACAACCTCTGGACATTCTAAATCTCTGTGTGTCTTCGTTTGTCATCCTATATGTAGCTTTATTTTATTTATTTAAATAATAATTATTACAGATAGCAGTTTTTATTTATTTTGTCTGTCTGTATTAGTTATAAACAGGTAGCCTAAAAAATAAATAACAGCTCTTAGTGTGGTTTCTCTAGAGAAACTGCACTGAAAAAATGTGCCGAAGTGGCCCCCTATATTACTTCTAGGCACCTCCCTCATTCCCCAGAGCCCCGTTTCTCATCGTTTTTTGTTTTTACCCACACACTCCCCACACCCCTCCGCTCCCAACCCCGCAACGCCCAACCCCCAACTCGGCCCCCAGCCCTAATAAT
>WBZZ01002495.1:17500-22500 GCA_019918135.1 Paulinella micropora | reverse complement strand
GTAGGTAGGTAGGTAGGAAGGTATGTATGTATGTATGTATGTATGTACGTAATGGTATGTAATGTATGCTAGGTCTGTATACGTTATGTATGTATGTATGTATGTATGTATGTATGTATTATATATGTATATATATATGCATGTATGTAATGTGTTGTAGGTACCCGTGGTCACGCGTATGCTGTCAGGTAGAACACAATACAATACAATACAATACAATACAATACAATACAAGGCAATACAATACAATACAATACAATACAATACAATACAGTACAAAACAAAACAAGACAAATAAAGCACTTAGACAATTATAATACAGTACAATAGTAGAAGACAGGACAATATAATATGACACAATACGACACAATACGACACAATGCACTACCATGCAACACAATGCAACACAATACGACACACTTCAACACAATACAACATAATACAACACAATGCAACATAAATTACTAAACTACATTACAACATAGTATAAAAGGTACAATGAACACAGTACAACACAACACAATACAACAATACAATACAATACAATACAATACAATAGAATACAATACAATTCAACACAATACAGCACAATACAATACACTGCACTACACTGCAGTAAACTAGACTACAACATAATACGATCACAATCAACCCAACAGATTGTCAACACAATACAAACACAACGCAAACAAAATATAATAGGTGAAACAGTACAATACAACACAACGCAACACAATAAAACGTAAACAGGTGAGAGCTCGTACTGCGTCCAGTACGGGCAGGTGTGCGGTGCGGCCGCGCTGGGCCGGCCCGGCAACCCCTGCTTCACGCAATTCACCCAGGTCGCTGCTATCTGTGTGTATCTGTGCATTATGATATGACGTGTGTACGAACTAGACAGATAGATAGATAGATAGATAGATAGATAGATAGATAGATAGATAGATAGATAGATAGATAGATAGATACACCTATAACTGATGTAAAGGTGAACTCAAACAACTCCCATTCTTTTCCATGATTGAACTTTGGAGGGTCTAGCCTCATTTTTACTAAGTCAGAACCTTGATACGCCATATTGTTCGGGCGTACCAAGGGCGGAAGGTAGGAGGGAGGCTCGACTACCAATGTTGCTTTCTCTGTAGGTAGAGAAGCGAGATGGAGTTAGGAAATGGTTAGTTATACTAGCGACTAGGAGGCAGCCTTCCGCACAGTCCACTTAGTGTAACTGGTGGTAGCCTTCCGCACACACACCAGACTGGTGGTAGCCTTTCGCACACACACCAGATTTGAATATTTGGTGACGGCCTTCCGCACGTACACCTGTTTGTATTTTCGGTGGCAGCCTTCCGCACGCCCCGATAGTACGTAATAAGTGAATAAAGTCTACTAGACCTAACGTTCACGCTACAAGGCTCTATAACCTGTGAGACTAACTTAATAATCTGCGGTATACTTGCTGTGTCCTACAGTAGATACTTTATTGAGAAAAGGGCGCCAAGGGACGGCCCGATTATACACTAGGCCGGACATGCGTAATGGCTCTAACGACACACATTACATATGCCGGCCCATACTTACTATCAGGTTAATTATTTTAATAGGTCTAACAGATTCTAAACCTGGCTCTTTTGCGTCCCATTCGTGAAATCTGAGAAATTAGCATACACAGGACTTACAAGATAAACGTCGTCTTCCCGATCAACTTATCTCAGAAGAAATTGTAGTAGCTGAAACGATCCAACTTATCACGAAAGAAGAGTTAGTGATATATATCACGGAAACAACGTTTCTCGACGGAGGATACTGACAGAATAGTGCGGCAACGCCTACTTCGGCGATTCCCAGTTCATTTGTGTCAGCCTTGCCGCACTATCCTATTTCCAGCCTGGCGTATTATGCAGTTCCAGTCTCAGAAATGATAACTAAGGTCACATCGAACAGCTCCATCTTAGCCACCGCGTTCTGTCTCAACACTTCCTTCTTGAGACATCAGGAAACTCAGACGAATGCAAACCCAGGATAAACAGTTACATATTAATAAATTATTTGATTCTGCTTCACTTAGCGGGCTGTCAGATATCCGCTCACGTAGAGGGTTGTATTGATAAGTGAAGGAGAATGAAATAACATGTTTGGACGGTATATGTTCTTGCCCACCCTACTTTCTCCAACAGATTGCACCGTCAATCAATTGCTCCTGGCCCGAGATACGTATCGCTGCATGTGTTGGATTCACGAATGGGACTCAAAAGAGAGGGAAACTAAACCGGGCCTGGCTCTTTGAAAGTTCGTTGATTAGGCCCGTAGTAAATACCCGGTCACTCACGGACCTAATACCTTAGACGCCGGTTTGCTGAGAGACTCCGTTAGAAGCCACGATACCAATCGACGCTTTTAATCCGCACGTAGATAGCAGAACTGACAAACTCAAAGGTAATAATGAAACTGAAATAAAGTCCGCACGACTGTAATTATTACACAATGATTAGTGTCCAATCCTGAATGCCAATATGGACCGTTACGTCCGTTACAATTATTGACTAGAACTATACGGTCATTCTACTATACGAATAAATTACTTACCAGTCACAAAGTAATTACTAAAAGTAAAAACGTAGTTGTGCTACCAACGCTCCCCCTTAGTTCTATGTCGATAATGCAAGTTATAAGTAATCAATACATCTACGATTAATAACTATTTCATATTGCGATAATGGCCCTTATTTCAAGTTGAAAAACTGACGTGATAGTGAAATCGGTTTGACAACCTGAAATAATAGTTAAGTCTCAAAACTGAAAAATTGTCACTCCTGTTCCAGTCCGCCCGCCTTTGCTTCTTTGCCATCGAGTCTGGGGCTAGCTAACCTGCAAATGTGAGCTCCCAAATCCTCCTGGTTCCCACAAGCCATGATTTATAGGGATGGGGGGTGCAAAAAAAGGCCAAAAAAGCAAGGAATTTGGGCATTCAGGACACTCCCTAACGCAAATATTTGCGTGAATTCCAAAAAAAATCATATCAGCATCAAGATCGAGTCTGGGGCTAACTACCCTGCCAATATGAGCTCCCAACACCTCCTGGTTCACACAAACCATGATTTATAGGGACAGGAGTGCGAAAAAAAAAGAAGGAAATTTGGCATTCAGGACACTCCTCGAACGCAAATATTTGCGTGAATTCCAAAAAAATCATATCAGCATCAAGATTGAGTCTGGGGCTAACCACCCTGCAAATATGAGCTCCCAACTCCTCGTCGTTCCGAAAAACCATGCTTTATTCCGGCAGGGGTGCCGAAATGCGGGTGTGCGGGGAATGGGGGTGGGGACACAATTTTCATTTTCCCCCTCCCCCCAAACCCCCCACCCCCTTCACCAACACCTTTCAGGGATAATAATAATAATAATAATAATAATAATAATAATAATAATAATAATAATAATAGTGCTTCTCTGTCAATGGCTGATGCATTTCTGCACATGCGCCTCCATCGTCTCACCCGAGGGGAGTACGAAGAATTGACGATAGGCTCTAATGACACCCCCGCAAGGGCAGTTCCAACACTTCCAGACGGACCGGTATGTTCAATGAAAATACTGGTCCAGACGGACCGGTATGTTCAATGAAAATACTGGTGGCACCGACGGGAATCGAACTGGCGACAGGGCCCAGATGGTAGAACTTGACCACTGGGCTATCACGGTGTCCAAAATAATAATAATAATAATAATAATAATAATAATAATAATAATAATAATAATAATAATAATAATAATAATAATAATAATAAAAATAATAATAAAAATAAAAATAATAATAATAATAATAATAATAATAATACGCTGAGCAGACTTGGAACTTGAGGAGGAGGAGGAGGAGGAGAGATGCAGGGGAAGGAGGAGGAGCATCCACCTTTTTCACTCTTGCCACTTCTTAGCTTTCTTTGTGCGAGCAGATCTTCTGGCTGCTTTTCCTTCCTTCCTTTCTTTTTTTCTCTTCAGCCGCCGCGATCGTCGTTGATCCTCCTGCGTTTCTTCTGCTTCTTCTTCTGCTTCTTCTTCTTCTGCTTCTGCTTCATCTTCTGCTTCTTCTGCTCCTTGAGCGCCAGTTTCTTGGTTGCTGATACGAAGTCCTAGGAAAAGACACATATAGCGGATTGATTGTCTGGGAGCGCACACACATCACACAATTTTTTGCTTTTACAGAAGGTCTCAAGTTGGCAGTCACAAGTCACTGCGTCGTTTGGGATTGAATCACTTTTTCTATGTCAACGACTCTGTGTATGGATATCTATGCGGCTATAAGTTTCTCATAGTTTTCTTATTACGCTGTAGATTTGGCGGAGGTGGGTGGTCCGTTTCTTGGGCAGTTCTCGTAGCCCTGATGAGCTTGACACATGCCCAACCCTCGATATTTCCTGTACATAAGCTGCAGGATCTAGCCTGTGGTATCAGCGTAAGTTTGTGTGAGTATGCGAGTGCGCGCGCGCGCGCGCGTGTGTGTGTGTGTGTGTGTGTGTGTGTGTGTGTGTGTGTGCGAGTGTGTGTGTGTGTGTGTGTATTTGCGTGCGGATCCAATCTATCTATCTATCTATCTATCTATCTATCTATCTATCTATCTATCTATCTACCTTATCTATCTATCTATCTATCTATCTATCTATCTATCTATCTATCTATCTATCTATCTGTCTGTCTATCTATCTATCTATCTACCTATCTGTCTATCTACCTACCTACCTACCTACCTACCTATCTACCTACCTACCTACCTACCTACCTACCTATCTATCTATCTATCTATCTATCTATCTATCTATCTATCTATCTATCTATCTATCTATCTATCCATCCATCCATCCATCCATCTATCTATCTATCTATCTATCTATCTATCTATCTATCTATCTAGCTCAAATCTCAAATCGAGGACAACGGATGGACCTGCCACCTTCGACCAATCGAATGCGGGGCTCGCGGCATGGTATCGTTCTCTGTTCATC
>WBZZ01002494.1:0-22094 GCA_019918135.1 Paulinella micropora | reverse complement strand
AGTAAAAGGCAAGCGAGCATATCTCAACTTTGGCGAGAAAACGAATGACCTTTCAACACTTCAAATCGTTAAACTTTTCTGAAATATATGAACAAACCCAAACGGCGGGGGTCGAGCAAAAGAGCGAAAGTTAAGTCCGAATTCAATCGCCTTGAACACGAGAACCGCAACCAGATACAAAACAACCTGCTGAAAAAATATGAACTAATACACGAGCAGGAGAAAAGGAAAAGAAGTTAAGAGAACAGGCGGAAGATGAGAAAAAGAATGGAGAGGAAGGAGAATGCCGACATTAAAGAAAGACAAGAAGACCTCATAAGGGAGGCGAACAGAGAGCAAAAACTTATAGAGGATGTAAAATTTGAACAAGATAGAAAAAACAATTTGATGTTATTACCACCTTTCCAACCTCAATACATACAAGCACCACCACAAGCACCACAACTAGGACCGCCCCAAGCACCACCCCAAGCACCACAAGCACCACAAGCACCAGAAGAAAAGCAGATGCCATTGAAAACAAAAGAAGAGAAAAAGGCTGAAAAGGAATTAAAAGAAAAATACATTGAATTAATGAAGAAAGCGGGCTTTACAACTAAATTTATTAAAAGTTGAGCAAAACAGAATTTATCAAACTTGGCACTGGAATAGAGAAAGCAATAGCCGATGCCAATCAGCAGATGAGCAGAAAGAACTGGCGGAACAATACAAAAAAGAATTAGAACAAGAAAAAAAAACTAGCGGAGGCCAAAGCGAAACACTTTGAAATTAAAGACAAAATATCATACATATCCGCAGGTTTAAGAAATGATTACAAGTATCCAAAATTGGACATACCCAAAACTTTGGGCCCTGCTTTGGAAAAAGAAATGAAAGCTCGTGGCAAACCACCACCCAAAAAAGTTAAAGGAAAACACACGACAGCGGGTATGGCACAAGTTATAGTAGATGAAGGCATTGATTTAGGAATAGACCAGAATGAAATGAGAAAGAAACTCGCTGATTATTTGGGAATAAACCAAGCTGGTGCTGGGGCTAAAACAATGGAGGAATTAATACACAAACTTTTAACGATAGCAAAAATTAAGAAATATTTGAAGAAGGGCAAATACAAAAAAAATGAAGAAGAAGGATTATGTAAATAACTTAGTATCTGAAATGAGAAGCGACCCAAACATTAAAAATCAAGTTTCAAATAATCTCGGTATTCAGCCAACCGAAGAACAGCCACAGAGAGCAACAACCACACAACCCCCAGCCAACAGATGAGCAACAACCACACAACAACCACACAACAGAAGAGCACAACCACCCACAGAAGAGCAACAAAAGCTACCCGTTAACTTAGCGGGGGAAGGTAGAGGATTAATGACGGATGAAATAGACAACATTATGAAAAAGCACGAATGGTATATCGGCACGGTAGCAGCGACGAAATAAACAAACTGAAACCAGAAAAAAGACAGAAGTATGGCTTTATAATGAACTTGGATAAGTCTAGCCAACCAGGCTCACATTGGATTGCTGTTTATTGCTCATTAAAGACGATAGAATATGAATATACGACCCTCTCGCACTGTATAAGCCGACTGAGCTATTTCTACACCAAATGAAACAGCTTAGAAAAGAGTAAGCCGAACACATACCTACTTATGAAGGTTAATCAAGTTAAAAACCAAAGCAACACAACAGATACCTGCGGATGGCATAGTATAGGTTTTTGTTAGAGCGGGCAAAAGGTAATCGGTTTAAATTTGCCAGCGGTTGGACTGATTTGAAGAAAAAGAAGCGAGGATGAAAACCAGAACGGCTATGGCTTTGACACTTTCATTTAGACCCCGCCAGTAAAATAAAAATATATTTTAAAATATATAATAACTTGGAGGTGCGGAGACTGTCTCTGCGATGGAATAGTAGTGGGCGAAGTCTAACATTTACTATGTCAATAGCAAAAATAGGATAAACGGCACGGACAGTGATTTCACACACTCCATTGATATGAAATCGCTAGACAATCCAACACATTGTAAAATTTTACATATCTATGTGCCTAAATCGTATTATTCTGTTTCTTCGCCATACAATACTTTTACACTTAGTGAAGATGGATTTGAGGCTCTAATTACGATACCCGAAGGAAACTACACGATGAATAACTTAAAGAATAAACTGGCCGAGGTGCTAACCGCAGACAGCCCCAATGACTACACATACACAATAACAAGCAACAAACACAAACCGACCCAGAAGACGGCAAGCTATTATTTACCGTAGCGAATAACGGAGGCATCAACCGCGGTTTATATTTGACACCGAAACTCGTATTCACGAAGTAATGGGTTTTGACCGCGACTCAACATATTTCTTTGCTAATAATACCATTAGGTCCCAAATGTCATAATCTTGACTGGCGAAAAAACATTATATTTACAGTCAGACCTCGTTGGGGAAGGCGATAATCACGTCATTACAGGAAATATAATAACCGCGAATGAAATCCCGTTTGCTCTGTTATCTACGACGGCTCGGGCAGTGAATACGGCAAAACGGACTATCAACTAGTTCAAGCAATTTGTATCGGTTCTTACTTGACTGACGAAAACGACCAGCCAGTTAATCTCAATGCGGCTCGGATTGTATATGACATTGTTGATTTACCGCGAGACGAATTATTTTAATTTATTTTACATCATTTTTAATTTTTGCTTAAATCTAGATAATTAATTTTAGAATTTATTTATTTTTTTTCGGATTAATATAGGAAACCTTTTACAAATCGTTTTTTTGAGTTTGTGAAAGCTTTACACAAAATGCCCACACAACACGGAGGCGAACTAGATTTTAGCAGGACTGACTACATCAGTGCTTCTTATCGCTTGAATAAGCTTACCCTCGTGAGGGTTCTATTAATATCACTGTTTCTACCGCAGGAGGACAGGAAAGCAACTTTGACCTTATCAGCCGTCCGTTTAACTTGGCTCGCTCTGTTTTGAGTTTTAATTATGCCCCAGATGCGAAGGCTGGAAACTACAATAAATGCTTTATGGATTGCCTGGCCCGATTAGGCAGATACAATTGATTACCAGAGGTGGTGTTTATCTGTGCGACATTAACGAAGTCGGCAATATCACCAAGATGATTTTGGAAACCCGAAACCTCCATTGATGATTTACTCGCTTTGGAAAACCACGACAATGGAAGTGGAGCTGGTTGTATGCTTCAAAAGTGTAATGCTACAACTACATTTCAACCCGCTAGCGATGCTACAAGGTTGGCCGCATTACAAACAGCATTGCCGCTTCGGCAATAGCAGGAAATGCGGCGGGGCAAATTGATACGGCATTGATGTTGCTAAGGCTCAGGTTCAGGCCGCATTAAAGGCTTGGATGGCACAACCCACCACAATGCCCGCCGACACGATGATGCCCTTATCGCGAATGAGACTGGCACGAGTAAGTTCGTTAATGTTGCTTTTAATGAGGCTAAGTATTTTTCAGCTGGAACTATTAACAATGCCAGCCCAAGTGTTAATGTTAAGATTAATCTTGGAATGCTTTACAATACTATTTTCGCTCTGGATAAAACTATTATGTTTCCAGAAATTTTGACTTTGCGGATTGTTTGGCAACAGACACCCAAAATCTTTTATTACAACAATGATGCTCTTTCTACTGGTGGAGGCACTGTTGCGGTAGGCTGATTCAAATGTTACTATTACTAATCTCAGCCTGTTCTTAGCTGTTGAAACTAACCCAGATGTCGTTCAATCAATTCAACAGAAGATTATGAGCCCCGAAGGTATGAGCTTCAACATTGATTATTCTTATTTGTATAAAAAACACTGTCGGGCTCGCTTCAACTTCTCAAAATGTTATCCTTAGATTTGACAGAGGCCACGGACGACGAATTAAGAAAATTTATCACTCTGTTTTCAACACAACCGAAAATAAGAACACTGCCTATGACAATAGCAACCTGCTCGGTTCTAAGGTCCAAACTTTTTATACTACACTAGACGGAGCACGACTTCAAGAATTCAATGTTGATTGTCAAACTGGAAAACTAGAAGACTATATGTATCTTAAACCGAAGTTGGAAGGCTCTTCTTTGATGAATAGCAATGTTTATCAATACAACTGGGTTTGGTGCGATAGCTTTTGACAATACTCGTCCGCTGTGGAGCAAGGGACCAAAATGAAATCAGCGGACTACCCCTAGACACCGAGCGACGATGGGAGTTTATTGCTACACTGCGAATATTGCGTCCAATCATTACACATTTGTCGTCACTCAGCAAGAAGTAAATGTTAAGAATGGCACCATTACCAGAAATTAAATAGGGGCAAGCAGGTAATTAATTTTTGATAGATTATTTATTTTTTCTTAAAATATACGAAGCTATGACAACCCACCAACGAAATTTGATAGCACAAGATGATGGAGGGAATTTTGTTAATTTGAAATGCGGAACTTATGGAGAGTTAAAAACAAAATTAACTGATGACAACTTAACAGCATTCGGCGAAATATCCACAGCACAATACACACCAATTATTCAAGAGACATTTATGTATAATGTGAATTCTGCTAAATGGGATAGTGCTATTGTTAATTCTACTATTGAAATGAAGAATTCAATGGCTAGCATATCAACAACTGCCGTGGCAGGGGCTAGCGGATACATTCAATCAAAAAAAAGAATTAAAGTATCGTGCTGGGATGGAGTGTGTGTGAGATTTTACCGCTTTATGGCTACAACGGAGGCTAATGGAGCACAATATCTTTCGGCAGTTGGATTAGGTGATAGTGCTTTTACAGATGGTTTCTTCTTTGGTAGAGGAAAATGGAGTAATGAGAATATATCACAACCGAGGAGGGGCGACTGCTAATTCTTATGCTCAAACAACTTGGAGTGTTGATAAGGCGGATGGCAAAAACATATCTACCCGCAATTGATTTTACGAAGGGTAATGTTTTTCAAATTAAGTTTCAGTATTTAGGGTTTGGTCAAGTATCTTTCTATATTGAAAATCCAAACACGGGAGATTTTCAAATGGTTCACGCCATTCGTTATGGCTAACACACAAACTTTAACAACACTGAATAATACTACTCTACCTTTTTCAACCTATATAGCAATGTTGGTGCTGTTGTAGCAGCTCAAAAATATTAAAGTCGCTAGTGTTTGGATGCTTCATTGAAGGAACAGAAATTATAAGGGGTATTCCATTTATTTATGAAAGAACCGCCAATGCGACCAATGCTGTTGCCCACGTTTTTACAATGAGAAAATAATGCGACTACGGGAGGTGGTGCTCTTACAAATTATAGTATAGTTTATCCGCGACGACTAACTATCTTAAATACGGACTCTAAGACTAGTTGTATCATTAAAGTAATAAAAAATGCCACGCTTACAGGTGCCGTGTATGCTGAAAATAATGCTAATACAAGTCTGGTTTCGTTTGATACTACCGCGACTGTTGCTAGCGGAAATACCATTGCGGTTATCTTTGTAAATTTGAGTAGTGCTGAGACGGTTAATCTAAATGATTATGATTTGGACGATATGCTACCAGGGGAAAGATTAACTATAACATCGCAAGCGACATCAGCTCAAACTATAAGTATGCAGTATGCTCTTACTTGGTTAGAAGACCCGTAGATTATTTTTAGAAATATTTATTTTTCCCATAGTATAGAATGTCGTGTAAAGAGTGCGAAAAAAAAAGATGAATTAACTGCTAGGGTTGATGATTACCAATTCTGCGATGAAACTTGTGCTATCGCATACTTTACAAAAAATGAAGATGATGCTAGACGGGAAAACTTAATTAAGTTCTTTACAAAGGCTAAGAAAGCCGCGAGGAACAGCAACCTAATTAATTATTTTTGTAATAATTTTTTCTGAATGATAATATATATAATAATGTTTTACAGTCGTAAGTTGTATTTTGTGGGTGGTAGGCGGTTTCTAACAAAAGCATCTATTCAAATCCTACATAAGAAGAATGATAAACAAATATAACGATGGTGAAGTGCTGAACCCAGAAGATGGCAATTTCGTGCGAGACCTAATAACCAATCACCCTTGTCTAAAAAATGGCATCATTGATGTTGAAAGTAATTTGACCACGGGGAGAAAACACTTTCGTGTAGATGGTAAGCCGTTTTCGTGGAATTGTTGTGTTGACCTTATAGGGCTTAGCAAATTTAAAAAAATGGCGAGAGTGATAAAAGAAGCGAGCAGGAATACGATAAGACCGCAAATACAAGAATATCTTGACATCGTGGCTATTGATGTATTCGTAGAACCACGATACATATGCGAAATAAGTGGCGATATATATGAACGGGTTGATGTCCACGTAGACCACCATTTTGAACCTTATACAATTCAAAGACATCCTTCAACAATACCTTGAAGTGAATAGAGAAGTAGAAGTTGAAGATAACCTATTGAAAGAGCCGCATTTCACCAAATTTAGCGACTTTCACAAACAGAAAGCAATACTGCGAATTATAAAAAAAGAAATCAATATTAGAGGTAAAATGTATCTCATTCGTCAATGAATGTACTTTTTCAATTCGTCTTTATTACTATACCACGGCTGACGAACTAACCATTCAATATATGGCTTGTCAATCTTTGCGATGTCTTCTATTTTTTTACCCTTGTATTTCCCGAAGTGAAATGTGTCTTTGGGTTGAGCATTTCTCATTTCTTCAATCGCTTTTATTTCGTCGTGGATTACCTTTTGGACATCTTCCAACGAGAAGGATTTTTTTTCTCCTTCAATGGAAAGTTGTGTTGGAACTTCTCGCACAGTCTAGTGAGGGCGGACATAGTAGGGGGTATATAGTTGGTAGGAAAAAAATAAAAATTAAATATATAGAATGACCGAGTGGATTGTCTTTGTTAAGGCTTACTCTGCTAAGCATAAACATAACCTATGTGAAGCATTGAAAAAGCTGGTAAGGAATACAAGGACAAGCAATCAAATGCGGGGTCTCAAGGAGGTAATGCGGATTTATCAGAGGATGTCTATTTGTCTTCGTCGGATAGAAAGGTCGGACGGTTGGAAGCCTGTCGCTAGCAAAGAGAAATCAACAGTGTATGAAAAGATGGTAAGCGATTGTAGCATTTAGGGGTTCAGTAGGATAAGCGGGACTGCTAACCGATGTCGCATTGGTAAAGGGAGTATTAAAGAAAACTCGAGATATAAAGAAGAACAAAGCTGGTTGACGAAATATAAAAAAATATGGTAAGGATAATGTAGAGCTAACGGGTCATAGTCTTGGAGGAACGATTGCGAAAGACCTAAGCCGACAAACTGGTGTAAAGGCGACCACATACAATAAAGGCAGTAGCACAAAAGACCTATTGAAGGAGTAATTGATAGAGTAGCTGTTAAATTAATCCAAAAGGGAAAAGGGCAAGACCGCGAAGCTAACCACGAACTACCGAACCGCATTTGACCACGTATCGTTAATGGGTGCTACGGCTGTAAATACTAAGTTAGTCAAACACAAAAAAAGGAATTCATACAATCAGGAGCTTCAAAGGTAAAGGAGCCAAAAAAAAATTTATCTATAATTCAACCGCGAATGTGTGAAGCCGAGTGGGATGCTGTCATTATCGTTAATGAACTTACGGCCCGCCATTTATTCTCATTAACTTGTTTTTTAACATTCGTCATATGTAGAATGCTAAAATGTGGGACTTGTTGTTGTTTGCTGTTTCTATCAATGTGTATTTTTTTCATTTGGAAATCCTTTACATTTTTCAACTGACCCGCCTTTGTCCATCTTATCAAATGTGTCATAGTTTAGCTGATTAGCATCTAAGCCTTTACCCTAAAATGGAAATATCTTTTAACTCCATTTTCAGACACTATTTTAACTCCTTTTGAAATATGCTTTAAGTCGTTCTTGGTCATTCCTTCCGTAAAGGCATCCTTTGTCGTGAATTCTAACATATATAGTTTTGGTGCTATCCACACCTTTTATAATCTTACATCCATCGCCTAAAGTCGTCTCCATACCTCCTAGTTTCTTATTACCCATATTCTTTACATACTTGGCACATCTCGCGTGAGATTTGTAAGCTGTCTGTGTCGGTGTAAGTAAAAGTCGATCTTCAATGTTCTGTTCGGTTTTGCTTCCTTAATATACTTAAACATAATGCGACGGCTATATGCTAGAATGAATGCCCCATAGTGTGAAGGTTGGTTATGCTACTCTCTAATAAGATTGGATTGCGAGGAAGGCCCGATATGTGCCATAAATCTTTTTCCTTGTTGGTCCGTAAATTTAACTAATGTTCAGTTATTTGATTGCTATTTTCCAGAATTTCCAGTAATCTTCATTAGTTTGTATATATGTTGTTATTGAAGGTATATGGTCCTGTATCATCTTACCGTATAGACTATTCATAAACAATTTGGCGAGCAATATTGCGGGCTACCTTTCTCCGCATTTTCCTTCGCCTTAACATATCGTCTATGTATTGGCGAAGACACATTCAGATTTGCAGTGTAGTATCCTTTATGAATGCGGACTTCGTATCCTCGGCTACCATATCCTCAATATCTACACTCGTCAGCCATTGGTCCTTCATATCTTCTAGTCGCCATTTAAGAGAGCCCATTTTGTCTCGCTGTCCAATCCTTGAATGTAATATGTTTTTGGGTGAGATGTAATCAAGGTTGTAAATACCGATTTGAAGGTTTCGCGGGTCAAATGGTCCGATTGTTTTCAGTATATCGCCAACCATGAAAAGCTAATAACATCGCGTTGGATACAAAGATACGACATCCGCATCTACTAGGTAGTCTATATATTTCGTCAAAGGTGATTTCTTTTTTTAGATATCTTTCATACTGCTGAAATGAACCGCCTCTTAGATGGGTAAGTCCTGTCCGCCGATAATGGCTTTTCTAAATGCTCTTTCCTGCTCCACCGTTGGAAGTCTCACCTCGTATTTACCGTCTACATATTTTTTCCATATGTTAAAAGCGAGACTTGAAGTTGAGATGTATGAAGTTAGATTGACTTATGAGCTGTAAATATCGTTGTGTTTAACTTATCGTATAATTCCTTCAAAACCCATAACATCGTTTTTAAGATAAGCCAGACAGTCCTGCCTGCTCTTGTCGTCCATATCCTCCCACATTTTGGCCCGGTTGTGGTCAAAGTCGCCTTTGAGGATTTCACACCCCATACTTTCAAGATTTGCTTTAAGACTTCCTTGTGTATGCTTACACATATCCCACATCTTAACATTTTCAAACTCTAAGCAGATAATAGAGCCGTTATTGATTTTGAACGACTTAATCTTAATACCCCTTTTAATTAATTCTTGGTGTATGAAGTAGTGGTCAAAGTTCGCCCCGTTAAAACCATTAACATATAGAACGGGCGGTTTTCATCTTTTTTTTCGGCACCCATCCTGTTTTTATAAGGTCGCCTCGTTTAATTAGTTCATCCACAAATTGACTGATACAATCTTTACCAGCTATGTATTTGAAACCCTCAGACCCCTGAGTATATCCGACTATGTAGCAGTCGTGGATATCGTAGCCGGCAGCGATGTTTGTGTTTCTATATGATTCCAAATCGTAATGTAGAATTTGGTCGTTATTTATTTTTTCTTCTTCTCTAAATTTAGTTATGAGGTTCTTTTACCATTCTTCTTCAACATAATATCAGCAAACTTTTTCCTGTTAAGATTACAGGTATGCTTCTTCAAATATAATTGTAAACAGTCCTCGCACCGCTTCTTAAACTGCTTAACCAATCCATAGTAGTGGTTATTCTCCAAAAAGATTAGTTTGTCGGGTTCCTGTCCTTCTTCATTTGTGCTATGTCTGCTTCATAATGGTCGGTTATTTCATAGTTTTCCCTTCCTTAACATATTTTTTCAATATTTCAACCGCTATTGAAAATGGTATTGGCGAGTTTGGTGGAAGGTTGAATTCAGCTCGGACGATATTACAGCGGTTCTTGTTCATCGGTTTAATATTTAGAATATCCTTACATAAGAAGAATAAGCAGTTGTTGTTTTTGCTGGGTGGTGATATTCTTACTCCTTCTTCAACCTTAGTTCTTTTATCTCTCACTCCTTCATAGCATCCTCCGCCGTTTTCTTGAACTATGGTTATTTCCACATATCTTATGTTTCTTTCATATCCATTCTCGCTTGCTTCAATGTTGTTTATGTTGAACTCGTTCAGAGCATCCATAAATACGGTATCGTATTGGCGGAGTTGAAATGAGTTAAAAACTTTTCTTTTTTAAATAGTGGTCGTATCGTTCATTAGCAGGAGCGGTGGAGTATGTTATAGGATATATTGACATCCGCATCGTTGGTCATCCCTTCCCTTCTAGCATATCTTATAGCGGGTATCAATACCTTCTCTTCCAATGTGTCTGTATCATAGAAGCTTATGTCTAGCTCCCTAAATTTGAATGTGAGAGAGTTCAGCCGATTATCCCTCCTAACTTCATAATCGTTTGCTCTAAACTCTCGCCTCTTCGCTTCCCTAGTCTTAGCCTCGCGGAGATTTGCCCTCGTATTACTACGGATGTTAGATAAAAGGTCTTGGCGGTTTCTTTTATCTTTCGTTTCAACCTTTCTAAGCTTAGCCTTAGCTTGAAGAAGTTGAACATATTGCTTGTTTGGTCTTGGTGGTAGTGGTGGTTTTGACATTTTACCGTTATGTATATATTAGGTAAGATACTTTTTCTAAAAATAATTAATTAATGTTTTTACCGTTATTATATAGGAGCTATTTGTTTAGATGAAAAATATTTTTACCAGATTAAAAAAATTATTAGAACTTAAACGCTATCTTACTCAATTTATCTTCCAGCTCTTGTATCTTCTTTTTGTATTCCTCTATGCTTTTCAGTTCTTGCTTTTGCTTTAATGCTTTTTCTTTTCTTTCCTCCTTCAACCTTTCTTGGTGGCGGTAGTAGTATGCGAGAGCCTTCTCGTTATTTCTCTTTCGTCTTGCTTCTCCTTCGTATAGTTTTGGTCTTGGCATCTTGTATTATATTATAGTTTATATATTTTTATAAATGTAAAATAATTAATTAAATTATTAAATTTAGCTTCCTTTTTGATTTCCTCTTGATTTCTCTTTATTTTATTATTATTACCTTCTTATTTAAGCAATCTATGTGAATTTGTGGGGGTTTCTTAGGTGCTTTAATTTTGGATACATTGTGTTTTAATTTCATATGTCTTGATTTACAAGCTCGTGATATAGTCTCATAACATTCTTCACAAGTAATCTTTTCTAATGCTTTCTTATTTCTCTTTTCTCTATTTTTGATTTCGTATGATTTCTTTTGTTGTTTAATGACAGTAAGTCTTTCTTCATATAGTTTCTTTGCTTCTTCATATAGTTTGTTTGCTTCTTCCATTTTATACCATTTGCTGTTTCATTGTTTAAATGTTTAACGAATTTTGAAGATGTTTAACGAATAGCAAAAATATGGGATTTGGACTGAAAGACCCTTTTCGGGCTGGTATTTGCTTGAAAATACCTGCGCGAAAAGTGTAATCATCTTTCTGCAATGTTCGGCGCCCGTGGTCAAGGCGTGCCCGTCGGCGACGGAGACGGCGTCTTCGACACCGTCGGCGTGATCGAGATCGTGCTAGTGGGCGACGGGCTCACGCAGTCGTACTCTCCACTTTTTTGGACCTCGCATGAGAATTGCCCGCACGCCGTCACGTCGGCGCAACCGTCGCTGTGGTTCAGCCGCAGCCGGAACAACCGCACGCCGCTCGCGCCGGCCGCGGACCGGCCCATAAATTTCAGCTGCAGTCGATCAAACACCACGTCGGCCACCGCCGCCACGTACGTGCCCAGGTACTGCGTGGCCAGCGTAGTGCCAGTAGTGCTGAGGCTCGTGAGTGCCGTGGCCGGCGCCAGCACCGTGGGAGCCCCCGAGCCCAGCCGCACTGTTATTTCGAGGTGCCGGTGTAGCTGATGACACGGCCGTCGTACGACTTGGTGCCCTCTACTTGCAACGGGTACGTGTCGAACTGGCGGAGGACCACCGGCGCGGCCAGGGTGCGGACCAGGACCACGTAATCGTTGGCGTTGCTAGGCGCGTAGAACTGCACGCCCCGGCCGTACGTCGCGTCCGTGACGGCGGACGCCGTGCCCACGGCCGCCTCCGACTGCGCCCACTCGGTGCCGAGCACGAGCTCCGACAGCGCGTAGTCGCGCGCGCAGCCACTGCCGGCGGCGGGAAACGCCGAGTCCCAACAAGCGCACGACGCAGCGCCGTTCGCGTTGACGCAGTCGGCCCACGGGCACAATTGTTGGGCGCAGCGCACCACTAGCGTAGCGGGCGACGCCGACGGCGTCACTGAGGGCGAGGGCGTGGGCGTAGGGCTCACGCAGTCGTAGCGACCGTCGCCGAGAACAGCGCAAGAGAACTGTCCGCAATTGACGGACGCCGCGCAGGCGTTCGTGCGCGTGATCTGCAGAGCAAAGAGCTGGATGCCCGAGTCGGGGTTTGCCGAGGGCCCCCAGAACCGGAGCAAGACACGGTCGAAGCGCACGCTGGTGGTCACAGAGATTTCCGGCAGCACCAGCGTTCCTAGGACGTCGGTGAAGCCGCCCAGAGCCCACGTCCTGAGCACAAAGCCCCCGCCGCTATTGCCGAGGGCCAGCGAGATCTCCAGGATGCCGGCGTTGGCTGCTGGGAGCTCTTTGCGGGCCGTGAGGCTGAGGCTGTAATTGAGCCAGGGCCTGAGCTCCACTTCTTGCCGGAACACGTGCACTACGGCGACGGTCAAGGGCACGCGAGGGCGTTTCCCGCATTGACGCATTCGGCCCACACACACAAGTTCTTGTTGCACTTGCTGCGCTCACCGTCGTCAGTGGGGTGGACGTGGGCGACGGACTGTCGGACACAGTCGCGGACACGGACACGGTGGCGGAGGTCGATGCCGACGGACTGCCGGACGCGAGGTCGATGCCGACGGACTGTTGGACACGGAGCTTGATGACGACTGACTACCGGACGCGGAGGTCGATCTCGACTGGCTACCGGACGCGGAGCTTGATGACGACGGACTGTCGGACGTGCTGCGGCTCCGGGAGACTGACACGGTCGCGGGTGACACTATCGCTGGCGCCGAGGCTCTTGCTTGCGGTCGGTGTCGTCGACACGGTCGGCGTCGCGGACGCACTCGAGCTGGCCGAGGCGGTTGCGGACGTGGTCGGGCTGGCCGAGGCGGTCGCGGACGCACTCGGGCTGACCGAGGCGGACGGGAGCCAAACCGTACAGGCTGGCGGCGGTCCGCGGTGCCGAGGCAGGACTCCCGCGTCGCGTGCAACAGCGGCCGGGGCGCGCCTTGTAGGATCGACTGTGCATCCTGCAGGCTGTCCAACGCCCAATGCGACAGGTCAGCGCTCACTACCCGGACCGCGCGAACATGCTGTCGCGTTAGAGACTAACGACAGATTCCAACGCTCGAGCCCCCGATTATCGCGTTGTGTGCCGGCAAACATGTAAGCAGTGTCGACAGCGGCCGACATGTTCCAGGCGCTGACGTCCGCAAAAGCTAACCGCGTGAGTCCGCAAAAGCGCCGCGCCAGATGTCTAAGGCTCGAGACGTCGAACGTCGCAGCTGCTAGCCCTGCGAAGCTGTATGCGAAGCTCGTGACTTGCGAGGTGTCCAGCTGCCAGAGGGCGGAATTTGCACTAACCGTGTTTCGCCGTAGAAGTGGTAGCCGCTGCCAGTGTCCAGCTGCAGCCCACCCCACTGCTCAATCTTCAGCAAGCGCACGTCACCGCTCGTGTACTGATCATGCCACGTTGGCGTCATGGCCCAGCCGCTACAGTGCCCTTCATAATCACTGAGAAGACGCCGGGCGCTGCGTACACGTGTGTACACGGGCCGGGCGCTACGCACATCGACACGGGTGTGCCGTCGCCCCAGCTGACTTGCAAGGTTTCTGCCAGCCGCCGGCGCCGCGCGGGCGACTGCCCCAGGAAACTAGCGGCGGGTAGTGTCCACACCGAACCGACCGCATCTACTTTGTAGATCTAACACCAAATCATCAGGAGCGGCGGCCACTGCTGTGCACGCTTGTGCGCACCAGACGGTGCTGCTTAGCCATAGCAGCAATTTGTACGCCATGGCTTTTAACTTTGAGAAGACTCGACAAAAAGAAAAGGAGGGGCGAAGGGAGGGGAGGGGGCTCTCTGGGGGGGAGGAGGGCACTTTGTCAGAAGGGTGCGTAGGTGGGGGGGGGGGGGGGTGGGGGAAGCAAAAAATGCCCTCCTTCCTTTGGAATCAATTCTGCAATAAATGTCAAAGTGGCAACTTCACATCGAAGGAAAACCATCAAGGATCTCGCAAACTCTCCCCTTTCCCCCCCCCTCAAAAAAAGCCAAGCCGGGGAGGGGGGGGGGAGGGGGAACTTGCGCCCCCGAGGGGGAGGAAGGGAGGAGGGGGGGGGGAGTGGGGGCCCTGTGCAGATAATTTAGGCTTTTCAAAAAAGGCGACCGCTCCCGGGTGAGAAAGTGATGAGGAGAGGTCTGCAAGACCTCCCCCCTCCCCCTCTCTCTCTCTCCCTCTCTCTCTTCCTTCTCCTCCCCGGGGGGGGGAGGGGGGGGGTAAAGGGTCCCTTCTCCCGGGCTTGGCTTTTTTGGGGGGGAGAGAGAGGGGAGGGGGGGGGGTTCTTGTCTCTGCAGATTTGGTTCTTTTTATTTTTTTATTTTTATTGTTTCCCCTCCCCCGAATGCCTGCAGCTAGGAGGGAGAGCCAGCACACGGAGTGCCGCCGGCCAAAAAGCTGTGCCAGGGCTATTCGTGCTCCAAATGCCCCTACCGCACAGATCGCCGGGACCACCTGGCCACGCACGCACGTACGCACACAGGCGAAAAACCGTTCAAATGTACGGACTGTGACAAGTGCTTTTCAGACCAGAGCGCGCTGCGGCGACACCTACGCATTCACTCCGGTGCAAAGCCGTTCCAGTGTACGACCTGCCACAAGGGCTTTGCGTTATTGCAGCACCTGAAGCAGCACCGGCGCACGCACACTGGAGAAAAGCCATTCAAGTGTACGGTCTGTGACAGGTGTTTTTCACAAGAAGTAAACCTCCGCACGCACTTGCGCACCCACAGCGACGAGAAGCCCCACGAATGTACCGATTGCTGCAAACGGTTTTCTTTGGCGCACCATTTCGCCGCGCACACACGGCGAAAGACCGTTCGCGTGCCTGGTTTGCGGCCAACGTTTTGCTGCTGCCACCAACCTCGGGCGGCACCTGCTGGTCCACACATCCGCCAAGCCGTACCAATGCAGCGATTGCGGCGCTACTTTCACGACGTCGTCAAACCTCCGCAGGCACGAGCGCAGTCACGAGCAGGCTCTCAGCTGGACGCACGTGTGCAACCTAGCCAGCTTCGCCACTCGGCGCTACGAGCCCGGCCAGGGCTACTAGCGTGCGCCACTCGCTGCCCTGACCAGCGCAGGCTACTAGATCACATCCAGCGTTGTCACACGCCAGAGGGCATTGCCGCGCGTTTCAATAGCGAGGAACGCCTGGCCGAGTTCTTGCGAGACAAGAGCTGGGAGTTCCACCGCGACCGTGCCAACTTCGTGTCCTTCAAGAGCTGCCAGCAGCTGGGTTTTGAGGCATGGGCGCCAGGCCCGACTTCCACCTGACGGGATTCCAGGCGTTGCCGCCGGCCGCGCCTGCGTGGTTATTCTGTGCTGCGACGAGTTTGCCCATCACTACTACGCGTGCGACGTGGTGCGCATGTACAAGATCAACGCCGCGCTCCGCGAGAACTCTCTTCTGTCCGGCTGTAAGCTCGTGTGGATCAGGTTCAACCCGCACTACTTCCTGGTAGACGGCGTTCTGCACGATCCCCCGCTGCAGGCCCGCTTTAAACGCCTGCACGAGCTGCTCACTGACCTTAAGAGCGGGCGCCGTGGCTGGGCACAGCCGACGTCGATTCTGCACCTGTACTACGACCGGTCGACCAAAGTGGACGAGCCCGTATGGGAGGCCGCGGCGCGCGCGCTGTACCGCGCCGACGAAAGCCACCCACACTACCAAGTCATCAACGAGCTGCGACAGTGCGTGGTGCCTGTCTGGTAAATGGGAAAGGAAGAGGAGGGGGAGGGCGTGGGGGGTTGTGTGGGTATCTTTTTGCGGCAAGAAGCGTACAATAAATGGCCCGCTCTGGTGACTTCACGGGAATTTCCTTTTTACTTCCCTGACCATCGCAAGGTGGGAGGTGGGTACGGGGGGGGGGGGGGGTGCCGACATCTCTCTCCTTCCCTCCTCCATTCTCTCTCTCTCTCTCTGTGTTTCTCGTCGCCTCTTCCCCCCCCCCCCCCCGTTTTAATTTCTTTTTTTTTACTCTGTGGTTACTCCCTTATATTGGAAGAAGGAAAGACTTTGGGTAACGGAGGGAAGCGACGGGGACAGGGGCGGCAGAAACAAAAAAAACGAAGCAAGAGAAAACAGAGAGAGACATCATCTAGCTTCCACTAGCCAGTCCATCCTGCTGTATTTTTCCTTTCCCCTTCTCCCCCCCCCACCCCCCCCCCCCCGCACCCCATCGTCGAGCAAAAATTAAAAAAAGAACTGTCACGCAAGGTTTCTTCTTCTCCCCGAGGGAACGCCAAGGGGGGAAAAAAGACTCGCAGCAAAAAAAAGGGGAGTGGGGGAGAGGGGGGAGAGAGAGAGAATGGACGCGACCAGCACATTCTGCTGCCGAGCATGCACAGCAAATGGGCCCCGCCACCTTCGCAAGCCCGTGACGCACGCTCGCCACGGCGGCCCCGTCTTCGGTAGCGCGTGCATCCCGTCGGACAGCACGGTGCGCGACGTGTCGGTGGGCTGCCTGAGCGGCCGCGGCACGGACGAGAACCCCACGATTTCACCTTTGACGATCGCAGCCTGCGGCAGACCCGCAGAGCGGGCGCTGCGAACTGTGCGGCGGGGATGTCATTTCTTGCCCGGGCCACCAGGGCCACCTGGAGTTCCCGGAGCCGTTCCTGCTGCCACAGCTCAAGAAGCAAACGTACCAGGCGCTCGTCCTGGCGTGCAAGTTCTGTGGCGCGTACCTGTGGGAGACAGGCGCGCTGGTGTCGGCCAGGGTGCCAACGCGGCGGCGGCGGGGCGAACTCACGGAGGCGGAGCTAACGGTTGCGCGGCAATCGTTTCGGTCGCGCTCCCGTTCCCGGACCACGGAGCGCGCGAGGCGATCGCGGTGACATTTGAAAAACTGGAACAGGCCGAGTTCTGGGCGGCACACGCGTGCGGCGTGTGCTGGTCTAGAGCCCGGGGGGGTAGCCCTCGTGGCAGCCGCACCGCGGCCGAGCTCACCGCCGAGGTTGCCAGCGCCTGGGAGGCGCAGCCACCTACGGCCTGGCGCGCGGCCACCGCGGCCGCGTTCGGCGCCTGGCGCACGGCGCAGTGCAGCGCGGCAAGCGCAGGGGGCACGGCCAGGAGCGCGCGCCACAGGCCTGCCTGCTGGTCCGCGTCCGCCAGGTGCTGGAGTTTGGCGCCCGTGCGCGTCAACCGTGACGCTGCTGACAGTGCACGTTGCTGCAGCAAGAACGCGTGCTGCACGAGACGCTGGTGCAGCGGCTGGAACGGCTCGCGCACCTGGGCATGACGAGGCGCTCCCGGGGGCACTTCGTGCGCTGCGCCCCCGTGCGAGCGCCAGGCGCTGGCCGGCGCCCCGTCCCTCGAACAGCGGCGGAAATGTCGCGCGCGCCTGGACACGCTCGCGGCGGCCCTGGTTCGTTTGCGCGCGGCCGCGGCCCGGTTGAGGGGCTGGCGAAGCAGCGCCTGCAGAAGGACCCGCGCGCCGAACGGCTGGAGCCGGAGCAGTGGCGGGCCTTTGTGGTGAAGGCGGTCTACTCGGCTACGGCGCAGCGCAAGCACTTTTATCTGCAGTGTTCGCCGTGCCTGAACGGCTGCGGCGGGGCCCAGCCCACCGTCAGCGAGCGCGGCGCCTCCTTCGCGTGCGACTTCAGGGAGGGCTCGCCCACGTTCGAGCCCAGCAACATGTACTGGCGGGTGCTGCTGGCCACCGGGAGTCTGCCGCTGGCCAGGCTCGGGCTGCCCTCCGGGCTGCAGCACGCCTTCCGCTGAGTGTCTGGGCCTCCCGCGCCCTGCTGCCGCTCGTGCGCGCGACCGTGGGCGGCAGGCAGGCCATGCTCAACTACGGGCGCGACCTGACGCAGCAGATCACGCAGCTGATCGAGCTGCTGCGCTGTGCGTGGGAGGTGCGGCAGTCCTGGGAACAGACGGGCGCGGTGCCGGGCGGGGCCTTGTTGTCCGCCGAGCTTTCTGGTGACCCGCTCGCCAAGGAGTACAAGCAGACGCTCAGCTCCGCGTACTACTGCTGGCACTCGACGTTCAGCCGCGCGGCGGCAGCGACGGCGCGCTCGAGGACCAGCTGGGGCCGGTGTCCAGGAACCTGAGCGAGCTGCTGGGCAAGAAGGACGGCGAGTTCCGCAAGAACGGGCTCGGCAAGCGCATCGACCACTCGGCCCGCGGCGTGCTGATCTGCAACGCGCTCGTGCCCCTGGGCCACGTCGCGCTGGGGCTCGGCATGCTGCGCACGCTGCGGGAAAAATCTTGGTCGGCGCACACAACCTGGCGGCCGTCCGCGCGGCCGCGGACCAGGTGCAGCGCGCCCGGGCCGAGCTAACGGTTCTCCGCCGGCGGCTAGAAGAAGCGACGCGCGGCGCGAGTGCGAGGTGCTGCAGCTGGTCGAAAGCAGCGACGACCTGCAGTACAACGACGTGTACCCGAACCTCGGGCGCCTGTGGCGCGCAAGTGGGGCCCGCTGTCTTTAGAGCAGACTGTTGGCGACTACTCGTCGCACATCGAGGTGGGCGACACTATTGAGGTCAGCCTCACCGAGGGCAGCAAGGTCGTCGTCAACCGCCAGCCCACGCTGTCGCCCCAGAGCGCGCGCGTGTTCACGGTCCTGGCGCCGCGCGCGCCCTGTATGACACGGCGGCGCCGCAGCACTACTGCGTCGCGCTCAACCCGATCGAAGAAATACCGTTCAACGGAGACAACGACGGCGACGTCGTCACCGTCATCGCGCTGCAAAGTTTGCAGGGCTGCTGGAGCTCCGAGGAGACCATGGGCTCCGCGCTGCTGGCCACGTCGCGCGCGGCGGGCGAGAACGTGGCCAAGTTGGCGCAGGACAACCTGGCCGTGCTGTTCCACGCGCTGGCTACGAACCAGACGTTCCGGCAGGAGCAGCTGCTACATTTGTACGCGCTGCTGGAACAGCACGTGCCGGCGCCGCGCGGCGCGCGCATCGCTTTGCCGCCCCAGCCGCCCACACAGCCTGCTTGCGAGGAGAGGAGTGGTCCTGCTGGGACGTGGTCGCCACGTTCCTGCCGCAGGGCTTCGTGCCGCCCTGGGTCCAGTGCGACGGTTCAGGTTGAGTGGCGCAGCGCGCAGCGCTGGAACAAGGCCTGGCTCGGCCAGGGCGCCCAGCCTGACCAAGCTGCTGCACGCCGACTACGGGCCCGAGTGGGCGGCCATGTTCCTCAACTGCGTCAGCGTCTTCGTGCTCTGGTCCAACCAACGCCACAGCACCACCGTCAACCTGGCCGAGCTCGTGCACGACAACCCCTGGGTGCAGCCAGACAGTCCGGCACGCCGGCCATGCCGCACCAGCGGTGCGCACAGCCGCCGGCCAGTTCTCGTGGCTGTCGCGGGAACGCCGGCTGCGGTCGCGGACGGCCGCGCAGTCGTCCGTAGAAGATACCTTCCGCCAGCAGTGCGCCGTGCGCACGGCGCAGCTGCAGCAGCGCGGCCCAGCACCAGCGCGAGCGCTACTACCGGGGTGCGCGCTGGGTCAGCGTCGCGTCGGGCGCCAAGGGCTCGATCGACGACCTGCGGCAGCTCGAGCTGCAGACGGGCCTGCACCTGTACGAGCAGGCGCTCATCTCGCCCAGCCTGTGCGGGCGCCGCAGCGCGTACTCGCGCTACGGCGATTCGCTAGACAACGGCTTCGTCACCCATTCCTTCATGTCGGGCCTCACGATCCGCGACTACGGCTGGCACATGGTGTCCGCCCGCGAGGTCGTGGGGCGCAACGTGCGCACCGTGGCTACCACCGGCTATTTCCAGCACTCCCTGAGCTTTGCCCTGCAGGACGTCCTGTACGTCGTGCCGGGGCTGCTCGTCAGGGGCGGCCGCGACGTCGTGCACGTGCCCGGCCGGGTCGTGGACGGCGCCGCGCAACGGCCCGTGCGGTCGGCGCTCGCGGAGGTTTGGTTCCGCGAGCAACGGTGCGAGCTGCACCCACGTTGCATCTCTGCCTCGCCCGAGACCCGGTGTGCGCCAACTGCGCCGCGCTCGTAGCATCTGCCAGGCGCTCCTCGGGGACAACGGCGATTCCGAGGAGCGAGAGCGCCTGGTGCGGTCGGGGCTGCTGTTCGAGGAGCTGGCGTGGGCCGCCGACAGTGGCCGCGAGTGGCAGCCGCGCACCGTTTTTGCGCTGCCCGTGCTGGCCGAGAGGCTGCGGCGCGCGCATCGGGAGCGCAGGTGGCGGCGCGGCAAGGACGGTGCGCGGGCGCTCGTTACGCGCCTGCTGCAATACTGTGCCAGGTGCCCGGCGACGGCGCCTGGTGCGTGCACCAGGCCTACGTCGCCTCCGAGCTCACGGCCTGGCGCGTCGCGCACGTGTACCGCCTGTCTTTGCCGCTGCTGGAAGTCTTGCTCAAGCAGGTGCTGTACTGCTTCCAGGTGCACCGCCTGCCGTTCGGCTACTCCATGGGCGGCGTCGCCGCGTCGTCTACGGACATCTGGGCACGCAGCTCACGCTCAACACGCGCCACAAACCGTCCAACACCATCCGCTCCACCGAGGGCCACCCCCGCATCCTGGCCCTCACGAGGCTGCAGTCCAAGGGCCAGGACTTCTTGCTGCGGGGCCGGCTGCGCAGCGCCGAGGACGTCGCCAAGTGGCGGGCCGTCGACCCGGCCAGGCGCGGCGGCGTCCGCGTGCTCGACCGCGGCAGTTCGGTTGCCGAGCTGCGCGCCCTGCTGCAGCGGGCGCCCGCCGCCAGCCTCTGCGTAGCGCTCTACTCCTTCGACGACTACCACCAGGCCCTGCTCGAGCTGGGGCTGCCCGACCTGCGGCTGCACGTGCAGGACGCCGACCTAGACCTGCGGGGCCTGGGCGCCGCGCGCCGCGCGCCAAAGGCGCGACCGGCAAGGGCGCAAGGGCCGCAAGCGCTCGGCACAGCCACTTCGACTGTGTCCAAGCGCGCGCGCGCGCTGCGGCCAAGTGGTCGAAGTGTCGCGCCAGGGCGCGCTCGTCGCCTTCGACGACGCCGCCGCCAGGGCGCACGGCTTTGCGGACGGCGGGCTGCAGCTGGCCCGGCTGCTGCGTTCGCAGCTGCCGTCCTTTGCCGTGTGCTCCGCCTGGGCGTCTGAGCGGGGGTGGACCTATGTGCTGCTGCGCGTCTGCGCGGCAGGGCGCGGCAGAAGGTGCGCCCTTGCCCGCGCAGGCCCGCTTCGACACCTACCAGTACAACCACACGCAGCTCTACTGCGAGAGCCTGCTGCGCCAGGCGCTAGCGGTTATGCAGCCCGCGATTGGCGTCGACGCCATCGACCTGACACCTGCGGATGGGTTGCTGTCCGTGCAGATGCGCCCGGGCGCACCACGCTGGCGCAAGTGCGGCGCCTGCTCGCCAGGCCCGAGTGGGTGCCCGAGACCTGAAATCACGGACCCGCTCGTCGCCTTCCAGGCCCTCGGCATCGAGGCCTGTTGCACGGCGCTGGCGTCCGAGCTCAGGAAGGCGCTCAGCGGCCTCGGCGAGCTCGACTTCTGCCACACGCAGCTCCTGGCCTCCACCATGTGCCTCAAGGGCCTGCCCCTGCCCATCAGCCGCGCGGGCTACGCGCAGCTCGAGGAGGACCCTTGAGCGCGCTGTTTGAAAAAAACGGCCGCATTTTCTTGTACGACACGATGGACAAGGTTTCGCAGCGTGGATCGATGTACTGGCGTTTTGTGTCGGGCCAGCTGCCAGAAGTGGGCGACGCCTATTTTCAAATA
>WBZZ01002493.1:150000-152500 GCA_019918135.1 Paulinella micropora | reverse complement strand
TATTATATTATATTATATTATATTATATTATATTATATTATATTATATTATATTATGTTGTGTTATATTATATTATATTATATTATATTATATTATATTATATTATATTATATTATATTATATTATATTATATTATATTATATTGTATTATATTGTATTATATTATATTATATTATATTATATATTATATTATATTAGATTATATTAGATTATATTAGATTATATTAGATTATATTGGATTATATTATATTATATTATATTATATTAGATTATATTAGATTATATTAGATTATATTGGATTATATTAGATTATATTAGATTATATTAGATTATATTAGATTATGTAATATAATATAATATAATAATATAATATAATATAATATATTATATTATATTATATTATATTATATTATATTATATTATATTATATTATATTATATTATATTATATTATATTATATTGTATTAATATTGTATGAATATTGTATTAATATTGTATGAAATCATATTAAATCATATTATATCATATTATATCATATTATATCATATTATACCATATTATGTTACATTATGTTATGTTATGTTATGTTTTATATCATTTATTATAGATAGTATATTATATTATAGTATAGTATAGCATAGTATAGCATATTATAGTAGCATAGTATAGTATAGTATAGAATAGAATAGTATAGTACAGTATAGTATAGTATAGTACAGTAAAGTATAGTATAGTATAGAATAGTATAGTATAGTATAGTATAGTATAGTATAGTATAATATAGTATAGTATAGTGTAGTATAGTATAGCATATAGTATATAGTATAGTATATAGTATAGTATATAGTATAGTATATAGTATAGTATATAGTATAGTATAGTATAGTATAGTATAGTATAGTATAGTATAGTATAGTATAGTATAGTATAGCATAGTATAGTATAGTATAGTATAGTGTAGTATAGTATAGTATAGTATAGTATAGTATAGTATATAGTATAGTATAGTAAAGTATAGTATAGTATAGTATAGTATAGTATAGTATAGTATAGTATAGTATAGTATAGTATAGTATAATATAGTATAGTATAGTATAGTATAGTATAGTATAGTATAGTATAGTATAGTATAGTATAGTATAGTAATAGTATAGTATAGTGTAGTATAGTGTAGTATAGTGTAGTATAGTGTAGTATAGTATAGTATAGTATAGTAATAGTAATAGTAATAGTATAGTAATAGTATAGTATAGTATAGTATAGTATAGTATAGTATAGTATAGTATAGTATAGTATAGTATAGTACAGTATAGTATAGTATAGTATAGTATAGTATAGTAGAGTAGAGTAGAGTATAGAGTAGAGTATAGAGTAGAGTAGAGTAGAGTATAGTATAGTATAGTATAGTATAGTGTAGTATAGTATAGTATAGTATAGTATAGCATAGTATAGTATAGTATAGTATAGTATAGTATAGTATAGTATAGTATAGTATAGTATACCATAGCATAGCATAGCATAGCATAGCATAGTATAGTATAGTATAGTATAGTATAGTATAGTATAGTATAGTATAGTATAGTATAGTATGTATAGTATAGTATAGTATAGTATAGTATAGTATAGTATAGTATAGTATAGTATAGAATAGTATAGAATAGTATAGAATAGTATAGAATAGTGTGGAATAGTATAGTAATAGTATAGTAATAGTATAGTAATAGTATAGTAATAGTATAGTAATAGTATAGTAATAGTAAAGTAATAGTAAAGTAATAGTAAAGTAATAGTAAAGTAATAGTATAGTAATAGTATAGTAATAGTATAGTTTAGTATAGTATAGTATAGTATAGTATAGTATAGTATAGTATAGTATAGTATAGTATAGTATAGTATAGTTATAGTTATAGTTATAGTTATAGTTATAGTTATAGTTATAATTATAGTTATAGTTATAGTTATAGTATAGTTAGTATCAGTATTAGTATTAGTATTAGTATTAGTACTAGTATTAGTATTAGTATTAGTATTAGTATTAGTATTAGTATTAGTATTAGTTTTAGTATTAGTTTAAGTTTAAGTTTAAGTTTAAGTTTTAGTATTAGTATTTATTAGTATTCGTATTCGTATTCGTATTCGTATTCGTACTCGTACTCGTACTCGTACTCGTACTCGTACTCGTACTCGTACTCGTACTCGTACTCGTACTCGTACTCGTACTCATACTCGTACTCGTACTCGTACTCGTTTTCGTATTCGTATTCGTATTCGTATTCGTATTCGTATTGCATTCGCATTAGCATTCGCATTAGTATTAGTATTAGTATTAGTATTAGTATTAGTATTAGTATTAGTATTAGTATTAGTATTAGTATTAGTATTAGTATAGTGTAGTATAGTATAGTATAGTATAGTATAGTATAGTATAGTATTAGTATAGTATAGTGTAGTATAGTGTAGTATAGTATAGTATAGTATAGTATAGTATACTATAGTATAG
>WBZZ01002493.1:120000-122500 GCA_019918135.1 Paulinella micropora | reverse complement strand
CTATCTCTATCTCTATCTCTATCTCTATCTCTATCTCTATCTCCATCTCTATCTCTATCTCTATCTCCGTCTCCGTCTCCGTCTCCGTCTCTGTCTGTCTCTGTCTCTGTCTCTGTCTCTGTCTCTATCTATTTATCTTTATCTCTTTCTCTTTATCTTTATCTTTATCTTTATCTTCATGTTTATCTTTATCTTTACCTTCATGTTTATCTTTATCTTTATCTTTATCTTTATCTATCTCTATCTCTATCTCTATCTCTATCTCTATCTCTATCTCTATCCCTATCCCTATCCCTATCTCTATCTCTATCTCTCTCTCTATCTCTATCTTTATCTTTATCTTTAATTTTATCTTTATACTTTTATCTTTATCTTTATCTCTATCTCTATCTCTATCTCTATCTCTATCTCTATCTCTATTTCTATATTTATCTTTATCTTTATCTTTATCTTTATCTTCATCTTCATCTTCATCTTCATCTTCATCTTCATCTTCATCCTCATCCTCATCTTCATCTTCATCTTTAGCGTCATCTTCATCTTTATCTTCATCTTCATCTTCATCTTCATCTTCATCTTCATCTTTATCTATATCTTGATCTTGATCTTGATCTTGATCTTTATCTTTATCTATCTCTATCTCTATCTCTATATCTTTATCTATATCTTTATCTTGATGTATATCTTTATCTTTATCTTTATCTTTATCTTTATCTTTACCTATCTCTATCTCTATCTCTATCTCTATCTCTATCTCTATCTCTATCTCTATCTCTATCTCTATCTCTATCTCTATATCTCTATCTCTATCCCTATCCCTATCCCTATCCCTATCTCTATATCTATCTCTATCTCTATCTCTATCTCTATCTCTATCTCTATCTTTATTTTTATCTTTAAATAATTTTATCTTCATACTTTTATCTCTATCTTTATCTCTATCTCTTATCTCTATCTCTATCTCTATCTCTATCTCTATCTCTATATCTATCCCTATCCCTATCTCTATATCTATCTCTATCTCTATCTCTATCTCTATCTATCCCTATCCCTATCTCTATATCTATCTCTATCTCTATCTCTATCTCTATCTCTATCTTTATTTTTATCTTTAAATAATTTTATCTTCATACTTTTATCTCTATCTTTATCTCTATCTCTTATCTCTATCTCTATCTCTATCTCTATCTCTATCTCTATCTCTATCTCTATCTCCATCTCCATCTCTATCTTTACTTTCATCTTCATCTTCATCTTCATCTTCATCTTCATCTTCATCTTCATCTTCATCTTCATCTTCATCTTCATCTTCATCTTCATCTTCATCATCTTCATCATCTTCATCTTCATCTTCATCTTCATCTTCATCTTCATCATCTTCATCTTCATCTTCATCTTCATCCTCATCTTCATCTTCATCTTCATTTTCATTTTCATCATCATCATCTTCATCTTCATCTTCATCTTCTTCATCTTCATCTTCATCTTCATCTTCATCTTCATCTTGATATTCTTCATATTCTTCATCTTCATCTTCATCTTCATCTTCCATCTTCCATCTTCCATCTTCATCTTCATCTCCATCTCCATCCCCATCTCCATCTCCATCTCCATCTCATCTTATCTTATCTTATCTTATCTTACCTTATCTTATGTCATCTTATCCTATCCTATCCTATCCTATCCTATCCTATCCTATCCTATCCTATCCTATCCTATCCTATCCTATCGTATCCTACCTTATCTTATCTTCTTATCTTATCTTATCTTATCTTATCTTATCTTATCTTATCTTATCTTATCTTATCTTATCTTATCTTATCTTATCTTATCTTATCTTATCTTATCTATCTTATCTTATCTTATCTTATCTTATCTTATCTTATCTTATCTTACATTACATTATCAACTGCATGAATATAATAATTATCAAGAAACAAAAATAAAGAAGAAGAAGAAGAAGAAGAAGAAGAAGAAGAAGAAGAAGAAGAAGAAAAAGAAGAAAAAGGAAGAAGGAAGAAGGAAGAAGGAGGAAGGAAGAAGGAGGAAGGAGGAAGGAGGAAGCAAGAAACAAGAAGCAAGAAACAAGAAGCAAGAAGCAAGAAGCAAGAAGCAGGAAGCAGGAAGCAGCAAGCAGCAAGCAGGAAGCAGCAAGCAGGAAGCAAAGAAGGAAGCAAAGAAGGAAGCAGGAAGAAGGAAGCAAAGAAGGAAGGAGGGAGGAGGGGGGAGGAGGAGGAGGAGACGGAGGAGGAGGAGGAGACGGAGGAGGAGGAGGAGACGGAGGAGGAGGAGGAGACGGAGGAGGAGGAGGAGACGGAGACGGAGAAGGAGGAGGAGACGGAGGAGGAGGAGAGGAGGAGGAGAGGAGGAGGAGAAGGAGGAGGAGGAGGAGGAGGAGAAGGAAGAAGACCAGGACAATATTAACCATACGTTTCTACCACCAACACCAGTACTACCAACAACACCATGAATAACAACAACAATTACAACAACAACAGTA
>WBZZ01002493.1:100000-102500 GCA_019918135.1 Paulinella micropora | reverse complement strand
GCCTTGCGTAGATCGACGAACAGGACATACGACTCCCGCTTCTGCTGCTGACGCCCCTTCAACCTCTGCCAAAGTGTAAAGACCTGATCCGTAGTGCGACGCCCCGGGCGGAAGCCTCCCTGCTCTGGACGTAGCTTATCCGGGCCATCCACGAAGAGCGTTAGACGAGTAGCTAATAAGGACAGCTACAGCTTACCAAGGCAACTAATAATCGAGATATCCCTCCAGTTGTCAGGATCCGTAGGATCCCCACCCTTGGGGATATTGACGATGATTCCCTTGCCCCAAGCTTTTGGAGTCCTCTCGGCTTCTCGAATCCAGTTGAAGTACTGCGTTAAGTAGCCATTGATGTAGGCGCCGCCATACTTGAGCATCTCGTTCTTCACTTTGTCCTCGCCACAAGCTTTGTGGTTATTCAGGGCACGTTGCCTTGCAAGGACCTCCTCTTGCGTGAACGGCTTGTCCAGCTCTTCGCAAGTGTCTTCACCTACTTCGTGCTCCTTCATAGCCCGGGCCACCTCATCTCTGAAGCGATCGTTCCAGTGGAACTGCCGCTTAGCTTCGGCTTCCTCCCACTCCAGCGAGCCTGCTTCTGCACAGCACTCCACCACAACAGCCGCACTTGCCGGATTTTCCCGTGGCTTCACCGAATTTTTCCGAAATTCCTCCCACCGAGCGACCTTTTCCGGCAGCGTACACGCCAGTGAGCCATCCTCCCTTTGCACCGGCGCGGAGACCTTCGTTCTGCGTGCCCCGCCAAGCCGCTTCGCGAGTAGCCAAAAGCGCTTTGAGGATTGCTCGCGTTGACATTTGACCGCTTCTTCCTGCACTTGCTTGAAGGAGGCGGACTTCTTGGCCCGAGTTGCCTTCCGAATTTGCTTGCGGAGCCGTAGCCAATTCAGACGGGCTTCCGCATTCGATTCATCCCTCCTGTATGCTGCGTAGGCCTCCCGGCGCTGCTGAATGAGCTCCTTTAGCTCCCCGTCGAACCAATTGTTGGTGAAACGGGGTCGTATATCTCTGGAGCCAAGGACCCGGTGCGCCGCCATTCGGAAGGACTGCGCCACTCGCTCGGTGACGTCATCTACCACCCGTTGGCTGTCGGCACCACCCGATAGGTCAAGCTCAGGCAGCTGATGCACTCCAAGCTTCTGTAGGCAATGCTGGAATACGTCATCGAACTTGTCGCGTAGATAATCCAGCGCTTGCTTCGCAGCGTGATCATTACCCGAGACACCAGCACCAATAAGCTTATCAACACGAAAGGACCTGTAAGGTTTCGCAGCCCGCTTTGGCCGGCGCTGGCCGCTCCACGTCAGTTCGGCCCATACTGCCTTGTGGTCCGTATCAAGATCATCTTTGCATACTCCGAACTTTGCTAGATGCCAAGCCAGGCGACGCGCAGATGTAATCGAGGAGGTGCTTGCCTGTGCCCATGCCGCGCTGCTCACGCCGGGACCACCAGTAGGACCCTTCCACTGGGCACGAGAAGCCGCTCAGATTTCGCAGGCCCGTAGCGACGAGGACAGCCGCGAGTCTCTTGCCGTTCTCCGAACGTACCGGTGCTCCCTTATCATCGACCTCCCCGTGCTGACCGACGATGCCCTCCTCTTTTCGGCTGCATGCCGGCCCGAGCTTCGCGTTGGCATCCGCCACCGTGACCACAAGACCTTTGGCTCCAAAAAAAGCTATAGCTGCCTGCCAGGCCGCATACGCCTCTGACGACTCTTCTTCCTGCGTTTCCTGGGGAAAGTAGCCGTTGCCCACATAGATATCCTGAGCGCCGGTAACACCCGAGGCGATACGCAGCCACACTTGCTGCCGGTGGTCGACGGGGGCTGACACCAGGTTGCAATACGGACCAAGGAAGTTAGCCACCGCGAATAGAACCCCACCCTTGCAGCGATTTTTCTCGCTGACCTCCGCAGGTTTTCCAAAAATCCGGAATCCATCCAGGCTGCATTTGGAAAGTTGCTTCTTGCCCATGCGGTGCTCCTGAGCCCCGATGACTAGCCAGCCCTCGTGCTTGTAGAATGATGCCCATTCCGCCGTGCCTACGTTGTCGTATCCCGTTTTACCCTGCCAGTTGTGACTCGCGACGAGTAGCTTGAAGCCGGTACCGAACTGCTTGGAGCGGTGCTTCTTGGCTCGTTTCCGGACCCGACGGCCGCGCTTGGCTTCCGCCCTCGTGCTGCCTCCCTCTGCAGGTGCTTGCGCAGGTTGGTCCCCCACTGCACTGGCCGCCGAATGCAGGGGCACCACATGCACATCAGCACACTCAGACACACACTTAGGTGCATCAGCAGCCAATTCCGAAGACACCACCTGCACATCATCGACACATTCTTCATGCAGAGGCAAGAGGCGATATCCCGTCGCAGCTTCCTCCTTCCGGACCGCCGCTTCCCCACGCAGATGGATGCGAATAAGCCTTCGGACACGTTCCCTGTCCCTGAACCTGCGCCCAAGGGCCACATTGACCCCTCTGCCGAAGAATTTG
>WBZZ01002493.1:82500-87500 GCA_019918135.1 Paulinella micropora | reverse complement strand
CTTGCATTTGTACATACATGCATACAAAATATACACATGCATGAATACAGCTGCATTCATTACATACATACATACATACATACATACATACATAAATGCATAAATGCATACATGCATACATACGATCTATCTATCTATCTATCTATCTATCTATCTATCTATCTATCTATCTATCTATCTGTCTATCTATCTATCTATCTATCTATCTATCTATCTATCTCCTATTCTGAGCGATGTTGTCCGCCTGCTATACAGCTATATATCTATCTATATCTATCTATCTATCTATCTATCTATCTATCTATCTATCTATCTATCTAGCACAATCCTGTTCCCTCAGGGTGCCCTTTCTCGCTTGTTGAGCCCGGAATAAAACCCACAGTGCTCTGTCGGTTTATACTAGACTGTCGACAGTCTCGAAACTCCATCTGCTTACTGGGTCCTCTGTAATGGAGGTGGGAGCTCGTTCTGCAAGGGGCGCTTATGGAACGAGCCCTGGCCCCGCCTGGTACTAGGGAGCTTTGGTATCGCCTGGATCAGTCCCTTCCGTGCAAACATCACGGCTTAGCTGGGCATCGGGTTAATACTTTACCCACAGACTTCCTTGGTTGACGAAATCAGAAGCTCCTTTTTTCTGACATTAGTCGATATCTCATCAGTTGATCTCATCACTTACTCCACGGAGTGAACCAAGGCCACTTGAGGTGTCACTGACCCTCCCTTGGGCTTGGTTTTTTGAAATGGGTGCCATCTGTCGACAGACAGAGAATTAGGGGATGGTGTGGGTGTGCTGGGCCCGTGGTGGGGTGCCTTATGTGTGCCTAGCCATACGCCTATAAGTCACATGCCGAAATAGCGACGGGAAGCACAATCCTGTTCCCTCAGGGTGCCCTTTCTCGCTTGTTGAGCCCGGAATAAAACCCACAGTGCTCTGTCGGTTTATACTAGACTGTCGAACAGTCTCGAAACTCCATCTGCTTACTGGGTCCTCTGTAATGGAGGTGGGAGCTCGTTCTGCAAGGGGCGCTTATGGAACGAGCCCTGGCCCCGCCTGGTACTAAGGGAGATTTGGTATCGCCTGTATCAGTCCCTTCCGTGCAAACATCACGGCTTAGCTGGGCATCGGGTTAATACTTTACCCACAGACTTCCTTGGTTGACGAAATCAGAAGCTCCTTTTTTCTGACATTAGTCGATATCTCATCTATCTATCTATCTATCCATCTATCCATCCGTACACAGGAGAGCAGCGCCGCTACGCAATCTCCTCCTCGGGCACCCCTTACCGGTTTTTCCGGCTAACGGGCTTCATCAAGTATGTATGTAGTTATATATATGAACGTACGAATATATGTCTCTATGTATGCATCGTTTTATGTCCTGGTATTAATGTATTCATGTAGGCATCTATCTATCTATCTATCTATCTATCTATCTATCTATCTATCTATTTATCTATCTATCCTTCTATCTACCTACCTACCTACTTGGCCCTCATAATTGTATGTAGCTGTATCTATATATATATATATATATATATATATATATATAATTTTTCTGCATGTCTCTGCACGTCGTGGGCAAATCGGGCTATCTAAAGTTTTTCTAAATATTCCGGCCACCCTACTTTTCGGCCACTTTGACTGTACACCCTCGTTTTTCACCGCAAACTAGAGCCTTTTATGATTTTGTGAAAAAAAAGAAAAATCATACAGGCTCTAGTTTGCGGTGAAAAACGAGGGTTTACGATCAAAGTGGCCGGAAGTTGGGGTGGCCGGAATTCTTAGACTGCCCTTGTATCTGTCATCTTCTTTTTTTTCACAAAATCATAAAAGCTCTAGTTTGCGGTAAAAAACGAGGGTTTAGAGTCAAAATGGCCGAAAAGTAGGGTGGCCGGAATATTTAGAAAACTTTAGATAGCCCGATTTGCCCACGACGTGCATAGACAGGCAAAAAAATAATAGATACAGCTACAGACAATTATGAGGGCAAAGTAGGTAGGTAGGTAGATAGAAGGATAGATAGATAGATCATCTTCTGCCTGTTCATAGTCGACATGGAGAAGTGCGGGATAGAAGATACTCTACATGTCGTGAATATGTATTATCTTTTGGCATGTTATATAAATGTATATGAGTGTATGTCTCTTCATGCAGCCCGGTATTATTATTATTATTATTATTATTATTATTATTATTCAGCCCAATGGCCTCAAGGCGTTAAACTGTGACGCCAACTCATAACCCTTTGGTGGTAGATGCTGGGGAGGAGGGTCGTTGCGCGCGTAAAAGATCTTAAACTCCGCATATGCTGGTTGATAGCCCAGGACCCAGCAGACACCAGATTGTTATGGGTGGGGTTTCGAGGCAGCTTAGCAACCGCGCTTGGTGTATGCACTTGCACATTCGGTGACGTCTTGCAAGAGGTTGCTGGGACTGCGGAATAACCTCGGCTTAGTGCAGTCTTGCCCTCAGGAGCTCCATCGGTGGCCCCGATCATCAGGCGAGAGACTGACACGGGGGGGTGGAGGACCTCGAACAGGGTATTGGAGGCTTATGTCCGTTGAGGATATGCCGTTAGCTGCATCAGTACGCCTCAGATATAGTAAATCTGCCTTGGAGTGTTGACTGTGACATATTTGAGGGAAATCCCGATGAAAAAACCTAGTCACACTTGCTAAACAGAGTTCCAGCCCAATGGCCTCAAGGCGTTAAACTGTGACGCCAACTCATAACCCTTTGGTGGTAGATGCTGGGGAGGAGGGTCGTTGCGCGCGTAAAAGATCTTAAACTCCGCATATGCTGGTTGATAGCCCAGGACCCAGCAGACACCAGATTGTTATGGGTGGGGTTTCGAGGCAGCTCTAGCAACCGCGCTTGGTGTATGCACTTGCACATTCGGTGACGTCTTGCAAGAGGTTGCTGGGACTGCGGAATAACCTCGGCTTAGTGCAGTCTTGCCCTCAGGAGCTCCATCGGTGGCCCCGATCATCAGGCGAGAGACTGACACGGGGGGGTGGAGGACCTCGAACAAGGGTATTGGAGGCTTATGTCCGTTGAGGATATGCCATTAGCTGCATCAGTACGCCTCAGATATAGTATTATTATTATTATTATTATTATTATTATTATTGTTATTATTGTTATTGTTATTATTATTATTATTATTATTATTGTTATTGTTATTATTGTTATTGTTATTATTATTATTATTATTATTATTATTATTATTATTATTATTATTATTTGAGAAACATACAAGTAAGATGAGAGGCGAAGTCAGCAATTTGTGTTATATACATACATAAATACATGCATAAAAACATGCAAACATACATACATACAACATACATACGTACATACATACATACATACACACGTTACTTGCGGTGATTTCTTAGAAAGTTACCACGTGTATATATAAATATATAGACATATATATATGTATTATGTATATATATACATATATATACATATATATATAAATATATATATACGTGTGTGTTTTCCGTCTCATATGTTGTCTATGTGTGTAGTACGCAGCAATATGTTTCCATGTCCGAGTGGAGACTCTACAGAGGTCCCAATATGCAATAACTATTCCAAGCTACTACCACTACTACTACTACTAACTACTACTACTACTACTACTACTACTACTACTACTACTACTACTACTACTACTACTACTACTACTACTACTACTACTACTCTACTACAGCCACTTACTTTTGCACTCTACTACAACTACTTACTTTTACACACTACCACTTCTACGATGACCACGACTACTGCGGAAACAATGTGTAACTACTACTACTACTACTACTACTACTACTACTACTACTACTACTACTACTACTACTACTACTACTACTACTACTACTAACTACTACTACTACTACTACTACTACTACTACCTAATACCTACTGTACTCCTACCTACTAACCACCACCACCACTACAACTACCAGCACTAACACTACTACTACTACTACTACTACTACTACTACTACTACTACTACTACTACTACTGTTACTTCTACTGTTACCACTACTACTACTACTACTACTACTACTACTACTACTACTACTGCTACTACTGATACCACTACTACTACTTCTACTACTACTACTACCACTACTACTACTACTACTACTACTACTACTACTACTACTACCACTACCACTATTACTAAAATTACTACTATTACTACTACTACTAATAATAATAATGATAATAATAATAATAATAATAATAATAATAATAATAATAATACTGCTACTACTACTACTACTACTACTACTACTACTACTACTACTACTACTACTAGAGAGAGAGAGAGAGAGAGAGAGAGAGAGAGAGAGAGAGAGAGAGAGAGAGAGAGATGCACAACCTGGGCCGGAGCAGACAAGGCTGTACGTTGTAGCGGGACAATTTACTCCACTAGCTTTGAAGTGAGCGGTCCAGGAACCTCCCGTTTGTGCGGAGCAACCAAGCGGGACAGCTCCCCAAGCATTATCGCCGCACGTGCCAGAGGGGCCATTTTGAATCCAGGTGCCTGGTGTTTTGCCGTTTTCACTGGCCAGTTGTGCCACCACAGCCTATCAGAAGATGGAGGGTTTTTCAGCGATTTTACATCCATCTATCCATCTATCTACCTATCATCTATCTACCGTTTCGTCTTTCCATCAGTTCCACCGCAGCCTATCAGACGATGGAAAATGCTCTCTTCGACTCTCTCTCTCTCTCTCTCTCTCTCTCTCTCTCTCTCTCTCTCTCTCTCTCTCGTCTCCCTTTCTCTCTCTCTCTCTCTCTCTCTCTCTCTCTGTCTATCTATCTATCTATCTATCTATCTATCTATCTATCTATCTATCTATCTATCTATCTAGTTGTAGACCCCGCACTCACTTTGCAAAGCACTCACGCCGTAGGCGCATGAAGAAGCCCCGGCCGGGGCCAGATGCCATTGTGTAAATGCTGAACAAGAGGCCAAGAACA
>WBZZ01002493.1:75000-77500 GCA_019918135.1 Paulinella micropora | reverse complement strand
TCTTTTACGCGCGCAACGACCCTCCTCCCCAGCATCTACCACCAAAGGGTTATGAGTTGGCGTCACAGTTTAACGCCTTGAGGCCATTGGGCTGGAACTCTGTTTAGCAAGTGTGACTAGGTTTTTTCATCGGGAAATAATAATAATAATAATAATAATAATAATAATAATAATAATAATAATAATAATAATAATAATAGTAATAATTAACAATGATAATAACAATGATAATAACAATGATAATAATAATAATAATAATAATAATAATAATAATAATAATAATATAATAATAATAGTGCTTCTCTGTCAATGGCTGATGCATTTCTGCACATGCGCCTCCATCGTCTCACCCGTGAGGGGAGTACGAAGAATTGACGATAAGCTCTAATGACACCCCCGCAAGGGCAGTTCCAACACTTCCAGACGGGCCGGTATGTTCAATGAAAATACTGGTCCAGACGGATCGGTATGTTCAATGAAAATACTGGTGGCACCGACGGGAATCGAACTGGCGACAGGGCCCAGATGGTAGAACTTGACCACTGGGCTATCACGGTGTCCATTATAATAATAATAATAATAATAATAATAATAATAATAATAATAATAATAATAATAATAATAATAATAATAATGATAATAATAATGTATCTCCTGCCAATTGCTGAGCCAAAAGGCCATGTGCATCCAGTCCTCCATTCCATAAGGAAAGTCTCCACACCAATCGGTGGAATAAAGGAAGTGACGGCATAGAACATTACTCTAGGAGCTTTATACCAATCAGCCCATTGAAAAGGACCAATGGCCTATGTACTCCCTAATGATAATAATAATAATAATAATAATAGTGCTTCTCTGTCAATGGCTGATGCATTTCTGCACCATGCGCCTCCATCGTCTCACCCGTGAGGGGAGTACGAAGAATTGACGATAGGCTGTAATGACACCCCCGCAAGGGCAGTTCCAACACTTCCAGACGGACCGGTATGTTCAATGAAAATACTGGTCCAGACGGACCGGTATGTTCAATGAAAATACTGGTGGCACCGACGGGAATCGAACTGGCGACAGGGCCCAGATGGTAGAACTTGACCACTGGGCTATCACGGTGTCCAAAATAATAATAATAATAATAATAATAATAATAATAATAATAATAATAATAATAATAATAATAAGTAGTAGTAGTAGTAGTAGTAGTAGTAGTAGTAGTAGTAGTAGTAGTAGTAGTAGTAGTAGTAGCAAGACAATCGCAGTACCTGAATGTGCTTGCCTACTATGTTTTAGTATCAATTTGTCCCTCGGACTTCCCGTTTTATTGCAAGCAATCGTGGAATGGAAAGGTGTGTTACAACGTACAAAGTTATGCCACGGCTTGCTCGGGCGAGTTCGGCACCTGGTGCGCCCTCTCGGGCGCGTCGTCTGATCTTGTCTCCAAGTTCCCTGAATGGGGTGGCAAGTGGTGCTCTGGTAACACCTAGAGAATTTACTTGTCGCTGAATAATAATAATAATAATAATAATAGTGCTTCTCTGCCAATGGCTGATGCATTTCTGCACATGCGCCTCCATCGTCTCACCCGTGAGGGGAGTACGAAGAATTGACGATAAGCTCTAATGACACCCCCGCAAGGGCAGTTCCAACACTTCCAGACGGACCGGTATGTTCAATGAAAATACTGGTCCAGACGGAGCGGTATGTTCAATGAAAATACTGGTGGCACCGACGGGAATCGAACTGGCGACAGGGCCAATAATAATAATAATAATAATAATAATAATAATAATAATAATAATAATAATAATGATAATGATGATATTATTATTATTATTATTATTATTATTATTATTATTATTATTACTATTATTATTATATTTATTACATTTATTATTATATTTATTATTATGTTTATTATCATATTTATTATAATATGTTATGCTATGTTATGCTATGTTATGTTATGTTATGTTATGTTATGTTACGTTACGTTACGTTATGCTATGTTATGTCATGTTATGTCATGTTATGTTATGTTATGTAATAATAATAATAATAATAATAATAATAATAATAATAATAATAATAATAATAATAATAATAATACTCTTAGAGCCTTGGAGCATTCGTTATCAGTCTTTCATTTTGGTGCCGGCTGATTCGCGTGGAGTACGTACAATTGCCGGGCTAGTTTGCTAAAAAGGACCTCTCAAGCGTTTTCTAACGAGTTAACGTACACGCAGCCACGAGACTGATAACAAAGAGATTAACATTTTATTTTCTGATAGTTCGCGTTCGAAAGAGTTGTTGCAAGTCTCAATATCTTGCGATCTACCTACCACTCCAGTTGCCACTCTGTACTTTATCTGACGAAAAAGGAGAAAGAGGAGAGAGAGAGAGGGAGAGAGAGAGAAGGGGGGGGGGGGTGAGAGAGAGAGAGAAAGTCTTAAAAAAAGAGAAAGAAAGGAATGGGGGGGGGGGGGGTGGGAGAGACCCAGACTCG
>WBZZ01002493.1:5000-10000 GCA_019918135.1 Paulinella micropora | reverse complement strand
TTCGAGTGTGGTCGGAAGGCGTATTGAGTTCGGGAGAGGATGTCGTACCTGGTAAGGTGGGCCATCAGTTGCTTGTTGAGTATAGTGTCAAAGACCTTAGCAATAATCGGCAGTAGCGAGATAGGTCTGTAATTCTCAGGCAGCGTTCTATCTTTAGCTTTATATATTTCAATAACTTTAGTTATTTTTAGTGCATCAGGGTATTGGTTATGTTCTATAGCTTTATTAAAGAGCGTTGTTAATATCGGGGCAATGTACTTTGTAAGGTCTTGCATGATGGCTGGTTTTATTTTGTTTATATCTTCTGCTTTGTTTCTGTTAATTGCTTTCAGTGTATCAACTACATCATCCTGCAAAATGCGTTTGAGTGTAAAGGGAGGCAGTTTTCTCTGTGTTAGGTCTATTTCCTCTTCTCTGACTTTATGTTCTTGGGGGATTTGGGCACTGACCTTGGAGCCGACCGTCGTGTAGTGTCTGTTGAGTGCATTGGCAATACCTTTGGGGTCGGTGATTATCTTATCATCTACGCGGAGTTGGGTGGGCGAGGTCTTCAGACCTTGTGTCTGTGGGATCAGCTTTCTCAACGCATTCATACGTTTTTTTGGATCGTGACTTAGTTTTTCCATTAAGGTAGTCATGTATGCTTTCTTAGCTTTCTTAATCTCTCTATTAGTTTTATTTCTATGCTTATTATACTTAGTTCTATTACTTTTAACTGGGCATGCTATTTTTATTTCATACAGTTCTCTTTGTTTCTTAATCATAGCTCTAATTTCATTATTGCACCATGGTTTCCATTTTCGTTTCTTTACACGCTTTTCATACTTTTCTACCACTGCCTTAATAGCTGTATGTATTTTATTTATGTAATTATTAGGAGTATCGTTATTAAGTTTTGGGTCAAGAACTTGCTTAAGTTCATAAATTATTTCTTCTGTTATTATTTCCTTCTTGTCTTCATATCTCTTATTACTTAGGATTTTATTATTATTTTTCTTATGTGTGATTGGGGTGTGAAAGATAGCATAGATGGGGTGGTGATCAGAGATGCATGTAGGTAAGACATCAGATGTGATATCGCAGGTGAGTGTCGTTAATATAACATCAAGCAATGTATGGCTCTTTGCTTTGCGGGTGGGATTTTTGATTGTGGTGAAGAGGTTGTTGATTGCAAGGAAGTCACATACCTGTTTTGTAGGGCGCAAGAGATCAAGGTTAAGGTCACCAACAATCGTGATGCTGGTGTGTGGGGAGGCAGAGAGGATACCTTGCATGTAGTTTTGGAGCTCTTGGAAGAAAGCGCAGTCGTAGGTTTGTGAGAGTGGTCTTTTGTAGATATGGAATATGGTGTGGATTGGATTATTTTTATGTTCTGTGCTGTGTATCTGCATGATTACGCCAGAGGCTTTTGAGATTTTAGATTCAGAGATTGTGATGTGCATATCGTTTTTATAGTAGACCGACACATCTGTGGTATGATAGGATGTGTATGTTGGGATTGGGAAGTGAGTGTGTGGTGTACCTGGTGTTATTTTTGATTCCGTAAGTGATATAATGTCTGGGATGAAGTGAGTGCAGTCAGGGTTGGATAGATGGTTAAGTAGGGTTTGGTGGCTTCCTGTTATACCACGGATATTCGTATGATATATAGAGAAGTGTTTGTTTACCTTGGGGGGAAGAGATGTGAGGTGTGGGTGTATGATTTGTGCTGGTGGGTGTGGTGCATTGTTGCAATTGGGTTGAGTCTGTTCTGGTAGGTGTTCCAGGGGTAGGGGGTTGGGCTGTAATAAGGAGCTCATGGCTTACTGCGGTGCCTCACTGGCAGGGAACGTCGAACTGGAACTAGACATGGTTGTATTTCCTGACCTGTTGGTCCTTGGGGAGGCAGATGAGTGGTCTGACTCACAGTTCTTGAAGTGGTTCTTCAAGTATCGAATATGAGTCAAGCGTTGGATCTTAAATCTGTTCTCACTCTCTCGTGGGCGTAGATATATCTCACCATCTGTGGTCCACACTGCTGCCACGAAATTTGGGTAGTCCTTCATGAGTTGCTTTGTGTGGTCAAGGAGTTTGCGTGTTTCAGGTGACAAGCTCTCTTTACACATGATGTGGTAATCTTTACCCGTGTAATTCTGCAAGCGTGGCGTGATTTGCGAGATTTGCTTGTGCTGGGGATGCGAAGATTTATCGTACCGGACGAAATTTTTCTTCAGCTGATTACTTGCAAACCGGACTTTAATCGCAGGCGTGGTTTTTTCTGTTTCCGGGTTGTACATCTTTGCTGCATGGTCCGAGATCATTCTTTTGCAAAGTAATATGTCACCATCCTTACAGTCCATACCTTTCGCTTTCATTAAAGCTGTTACTATTTTCTGAGTTTGTTTTTGAGTTTCTTTGGAATCATATGGAATTCCGGTGATTATCGCGGTGTCCAAAGATTCGTTGTTTGGGAGTACTACCGGTGGTTCTTCCCTTTTATGTAACGGGAAACTTTCATGCAAATTGCTGTTTGCGAGATTAAAGGGTTGTTTCCAGCTGCCTTGAAGTGTGTTGTTGTTGTTGCTGTGTGATGAGGATGCACTGGAAGATTGCATGGACTGGGGTCTGCTCATGCGTGAGGTGGTGCTGTTGTTGGAGGAAAACCTGTTTCGATCTCGTTCCTCTTTGAGTTCTCTCGTTAGGCTTTCAACTTTTGCCTCACATTGCAGCAGCTTCATGGTCATGTCATGCATTTTTTTCAGCATTTCATCCATTTTTTCTTCCATCGTTTTTGGCGCGTTTCCGTTGCCGTCTTGTTTTTCAGTTTCCTCGGTTGTTTTGCTGAGTTTTCCGAAAATTTTTTCGGTGGATTCAATTCGAGCATGTTTCGCTGGTATGTTGTTGTTGTTGGGATTATCTGATGTGTTTGCTCTTGATGGTGTTGATGGTTTTGCTCTCTTCTGGGAGGACATGATGCTTCTTGAATAATTTCCCGTGAACTACTACTACTACTACTACTACTAGGCTAGGCTAGGAAGGGTAACTGTTTTTTCTTATCCAGCCAACGGGAAACGATAAAAACAACCCGATAGTGATGCAGTGTTTGCAATCATAACCGCGTTAAATTTATGTTTTAACCCGAATTACAGCTTCACCATAAGAGTGGAGAGCAGAACGTATTACACAAATCGCAAAACACGAGGCTTTTTTTTTATTTAACTAGGTAATCCTGATCCACTGTTTTGCCGAAAGTTGCAACCCTAATTTTTCAAAATTGGGAAAAATTCCGACTACTACTACTAGGCCTACTAGGCTAGGCTAGTAAGGGTAACTGTTTTTTCTTATTCAGCCAACGGGAAAAACGATAAAAATAACCCGATAACGATGCAGTGTTTGCAATCATAACCGCGTTAAATTTATGTTTTAACCCGAATTACAGCTTCAACATAAGAGTGGAGAGCAGAACGTATTACACAAATCGCAAAACAAAGATCTTCCGAGCCAAAATGCTTCTCCATGGCACGAAGTGTTCGTTTTCCCGACAATTGGAATAAAAGCGTCATTTCACAAATATCAGTGGGTGGGCCGTAGGGGAGACTGAAAAGTTGCAATCCGTTCTCGACCATCTAGCCAAACATTCCTCATTCTGACCACGCGTACGATCGCGGTCAGTGCTCATGATCACCTAGTTTCCAATACGATGCAGAAACTTTCCCAGCTGTTAAAGCTCTGTCTTTTTTCTCCGTTCATTTAAATTTCATGATCGCTAATTGAGTCTACGTTTTCCTTCCGGTCTTCTTCACGTATGTGTCGAGGTCGCAACATTGTCAGTCCCGCGAACAACTTGGCCCTCGCTAACGCTCTTCTTCTCTCTCTCTCTCTCTCTCTTTTCAATTTTTCTTTCTCTCTCTCTCTCTCTCTCTCTTTCTCTCTCTTACTAGGCTAGTAAGGGTAACTGTTTTTTCTTATTCAGCCAACGGGAAAAACAATAAAAATAACCCGATAATGATGCAGTGTTTGCAATCATCACCGCTTTAAATGTATGTTTTAACCCGAATTACAGCTTCAACATAAGAGTGGAGAGCAGAACGTATTACACAAATCGCAAAACACGAGGCTTTTTTGATTTAACTAGGTAATCCTGATCCACTGTTTTGCCGGAAAGTTGCAACCCTAATTTTTCAATTGGGAAAATTCCGACAGGGTTCGAGAATCGAACCTGGGGCTTAAAGATGCTAGGCTAGTAAGGGTAACTACTACTACTACTACTACTACTACTACCACTACTACCTACTACTACTACTACTACCTACTACCTACTACCTACTACCTACTACTACTACTACTACTACTACTACTACTACTACTACTACTACTACTACTTACTACTTACTACTTACTACTTACTACTTACTACTACTACTACTACTACTACTACTACTACTACTACTACTACTACTACTACTACTACTACTACTACTACTACTACTACTACTACTACTACTACTACTACTACTACTACTACTACTACTACTTACTACTACTACTACTACTACTACTACTAGGCCTAGGCCTAGGCCTTCGGTTTAATGAAGTTAACAATTTAACCTCTGGTCGATCCATACAAATCGTTAGCTCAAGAGCTATTGATTTAACTAGATGGTGACCTACGTCTCAAGTTATTAAAGATAGTGAGAAATTATTAAAATATTAAAGTATTAAAATAAAATGACTTAGATTAAAAATATTAAAATAAAATAAAATAATAATAATAATAATAATAATAATAATAATAATAATAATAATAATAATAATAATAATAATAATAATAATAATAATAATAATAATAATAATAATAATAATAATAAAATAGTAATGACAATAATAATAAAATGGTAACTACTACTACTACTACTACTACTACTACTACTACTACTTCTACTACTACTACTACTACTACTACTACTACTACTACTAGGCCTAGGCCTTCGGTTTAATGAAGTTAACAATTTAACCTCTGG
>WBZZ01002492.1:0-31439 GCA_019918135.1 Paulinella micropora | reverse complement strand
CAAATGATACACCCACCGCTACCGGGGACGAACATACAAAAATGCGCTACAAATGCTAGTGTAGGCATCACCCCCCGGATAGCCGATAAAAAATACCTTTTCCTGGTGACAGGTGCACCAGCTTGTTTTTCAGTATTATTTGTCCGGATTGGACCTGATGCCATTTTATTCCTGGTCTGTTGCCGTTTTCCTTTTTGGCTTCACTGAGCTAATACAACGAGACATCATTCTCATTCTTGAGGACTGTGTTTGGTTGTATTACCGACTTTTTACGAGCTATCGTTGGGGGCATTACATTTGGAGTCCACATCACTAGGGTGATTTCTTTCTGCTTTGCCACACAGGCAACAGAGTGAATTTTCACTGACCTGTCTCACACGGGGACGTCAGACGAAAACAAATACTCCAACACAGCTCCCTCATAACTCTTTCACAAAACAAATAATTTGATTGGTCTCAAGCAGGTGTCTCGTACCCTCTAGCCCAATCAGTATCTGTGTGCTCACAAGGAGACATCAGATACAAACTCTCTGTCGTTCTTGCTGTTCTCACACAGAGACCAAGAAGAAGGAGGTGGACAGAAGAGTGAAGGAACACACACAAAACACAAACAAGCATAGGGACAGGAGCACAACACTCTACCCTTCTAGTTTGTGCATTTATCTGCATTATCTCACACATACGTCAGAGTATTTTTGCAAATCTCTGATCGTTTTCTAAAGGTAGGTCTGAGAACCTATCCGACCGACTGTCGACTTCTCAAGGAGAGCTTTTCTAGCTTCTCTATTACTATCTGTGTGTAGGTCCAAGTGCCTCATACTAGATACAATATAGAAAAGAAGGAGGAGAAAGTAATCTGAGTAAGGAGAACAAGAAATCTGAGAAAGTCTCAAAGACTATTTTTCTCAAACAAAAACAAACATACAAACAGTGTTTCATAGAGGACAGGGAATCTTATCCTACCCTCTCTATTAGTTTCTCTCTTCACTAGTCAATCGACTGAAGGAGGAACAGAACACAAACGAACAAAAACCAAACATAGGAGCTGACACTGTCCTCCTGTTGATCACTACTACGACATCATGTCGACAGAGACCGCCGAAGTGAGTGAATTCTCGGAGGCAGATCAAAGAAGAGAAGAAGAAGAAGCAGGAGGAGGAGGAGGAAGAGGATTGAATGAAGGAGGAGGAGGAGGATTGAATGAAGGAGGAGGAGATGAAGGAGTAGGAGGAGGAGTAGAAGAGGGCTGGGATGATGAAGGAAGATATGGAGGAGACGAAGATGAAGGAGGATTTGAACAAGAAGAGACGGGAGGAGGAGGAGCATATGGTAATCCCTTACCACCTGCCTACACGGGAGGAGGAGGACGAAAAATGATAGACTTGATTCATAGTGATGGAGAGGAGATCACAGTGGAGGAATAACAGTGGGTGCAAGACCACTATGACCTCACTAAAAAAGAGTTTGATAACAAGATGGGGGTAGAGAAGGATACCTATGTGGATCCCTCAGGATCAAAGAAGAGAGAAAAGTCGTGCTAAAAAGGATGTCTATATCCTATTATCAAACACAGCACAGCTCCTCTGCAAACTGGTCTCTGATCCAGAAGAGAGAAAGAAGATACAGCATATCAAGTTTGGGGACACACACACCCACCTTGAATTACTCGATGCTATCTTTGGGGTGTACACTCAAACCCTGATTTGGGAACGTACATACGGCCCACGATGTGAGGGTTACCTCCAGTACACAAACCCAAGAGCAACGGCCAGATTCCTCGCGACTGGTCAGGAGGCAGTCGATGTAACAAAAATGAAGACCAATCTGGGTTCGAAAAACTCGAGTGGCATATTTCATTTTTTTACAATGGAAATAAAGGCCTTGGAAGAGGGGAAGGCAGAGATGGAAAAAAGCATTAAGGCAGCAGGAGAAACTCATCCTGTGATTGATGAGTTAGAGAAGACCGACAGAGTTCTGACCAAGATCAGACTGTTGATGGGTGCGTTACTGCACAAGGAGGCATGGAAGAGATGGATTCCTACCAAGGATCACTCTGTCCTTAAATCACTTAGTAACGCACCACCGGTCGCCAACAAAGCAGGTGTTGACCAATATGTGGAGAAATATAATTTTCTCAGATCTGCTTCTGAATTGGTGGCCTTTATCACTCATGCTCAAAAGCTGGTGATATCTGAGAAGAAGAAGGCGAAAGAGAATGAGGAGTTCGAGAAGACGATGAGAATGGAAAGAATGAAAGCAAAAGTGAGTGGTGCAAAGACACACCCTCCGACATATTTGACCCCACCAGCTCCTGCCCCACCAGCCCCTGCACCCTCGGGCTCAACTACGGTGGTGGTCACAAACACGGAGAAGAAGGACAGACAGAACATCATAAATGCCTTCAAGGGGAAGAAAGGAGGAGTGGCAAGTCTCATGCTATATGCCAAGACGAGCTCAGACAAAGACTCTGATGCTTCGCTTTTGAGCAAGCTCAAAGAGATCAATGCCTGCATGAAGGCTTTTCCTTGCGACGAAACGCAGGAATACGAGGCCCTTGTTACTGTTTTTGACCAATCTCTAGTCTCGGAGGGATTTGATCTGACACAGTACAAGTTTTTGAGAAAGAAGGAGGAGATTAAGAGAAACAATGCAACAGGCCTAGACGCTCAGTGTGAACTGGCGGTGGCCACACTCATTTCATATTTTCAATCTCATGGATACCAGCATCTCTGCACTGGTACTCTCATAGGATTTGAAATCTTTGAGACAGTGGCGATGAGTTTGAGGAGTGCTGTTGGCTTGGCGGCGACCCTTACGGAGGTAGTTTCCTCCTATGGGCTATTCTATGGCCGCAAGTCGATCATCCTCTATTTCTTTTCGGCGTTACACACAGTTAACCCGAGTAAGCTTACTCAGCTCATACAACAATGCTCGACGTTTAGCTCAGTGAAGTCCAAGAACTTCCTCGAGACACACGTGTTCGAAAATACGGTTCAAAGCGTTGCTCCGTCAGCACTGTTTCAAGAAGTGATGAGTGCATGCTCAAACATGGACTCGCTCACGGAGGCACATACGGCACAGGCAGGCGGTGTACCTGTTGGCGCACAAGCCACGTACACAAACAGAGTTGCCGGTTGGAAGAGACAGAGAGAGCCAGACCTGAAGACCGCATGTTGGAGGTGGTTCGCGGGCTTGCAGTGTAAGGCACAGATGGAGAACAGAGACTGCTCTTTCAATCATGATAGGCAGAACCCAACAGCAAGGGCAAATTTTCTGAGCAGGACGGAAGGCAAGGAACCGGGCCTTTTCAATATGCTTCAGATTGCCGCTGTGAACGAAGGTTGGTATGCCAATATGTGTGATGATGAGGAGTTACGAGAGGCAATCATGACCTACATGAAGAGGATGAAGGAGAAGAAGGAGGAAAGGGAGAGACAAAAGAACTTAAAGGCCTCTCAAAGAGGACGAGAAGGAGGAGCAGGAGCAGGAGGACGAGGAGGAGGAGGAGGAGGAGGACGAGGACGAGGAACATGGAGAGGAGCCTCGAGGTGGCAGGGAACCCCTCAGAGAGGAAGAGGAGGAGGTCGGGGATATACCCCTTATGGAGGGAGAGCTGTTCGAGCTCCAGCCTTCCCACCCAGAGGAGGAGGAAGCTCGTGGGCAAGCTCCAACCCAAATTTCGGTCGAGCTCAGGCCTACAACACTGCCTCGGAGACCGATACGGCATCCTACCCGGACACTACTCAAGGTAATCGTTTCGAGGTGGTGGAATGACTGGAGGGGGAAGAAGAGAGGAAGGAGACGACTGTGAAGTTTAACCCTAAAGTCACAGTGCTTTCTAATGCTGTTGTGCAGACTGGGCCAACGCTTCCTCAATCTGAATACAAAGATGTGGGTACACAGAGACTGCAGCCCCAAGGTAGTCTCATACCCGTTCATACAGCACGGTTACCAATGATAACTGATGCAAATAGGAAGGCGAGACTTGCGATGGAGGCGAGGAGGCCAATGGCAGACGTATCGCCTCGGCCAAGCAAACAACCACGAACAGACTCAATGTCTACGGTCGCGGCGGGTGGCGAGCAAAATGACAATGTGTGTACTCAAGTACCACAAGACAATGTCGCTCAAATGGTAAACGCACCAGTACCGCAGAGTAATAAAAATGTTAATGAGGTGAAGCAGGAGGAGAAGATGGAGGAGTTGAAAAACTTAGAGACAAGACTCCAAAATTTGGAACGTAAAGTTCTTGTTCTCGCAGCCAATATACACAGGCCCGATGCTCTGTGTTATACGGAACTTTATTGTGAAACATTGAAGACAATATTAAAAGTTGGTAATGATACGATGGCGAATATTAATATTGTCGGCAGGAAGTTTTTTAATCGATACCGGGACTGGGTGGACGGAAATATGAAAAAGTCAACGGGCACTCTCAAAGGAGTGAGCAGCCGGACGGATATCACGGGAATCATCACACTGACCTTTAAATTGAAATCCGCACGAGTATACCGTATGGACCTCTATGTCGTCCCCGGTTACCACGGGTCAATATTACTATCGTATGACCAATTGGCTACGATGGGGGCTGTGATTGATTGCGCCGCACGGCGAGTGATATATGGAGTAAAAAGAGGAGAAGAGAACGATATTGATCCCTTCAACGCTACTGACTCTTATGAGGCTTATGAGCTGAGTCTAGCGACGGATCACAAAAAGATGGCCATCGCACATGAGGCACTTGAGGTGTACGTTCACCCCCATGTCGTAAGACCGGACGAACTGTCCTGGACCGACAATTGGGAATCCCAAGTGTGCACTGTCACAGTTCCGACATGCCATTGGGACAAAAAGTCTATTGATGACTTAATCGAGAAGCGAAAGGAGGAGATTATATGTGTCGCACAAAGAAGCCCGTCGTTGGCGAGATTCGCGGAAGGAGTAGGAACAGATGTCCATATTACTAACGGATACTGTTTCCATGCGAAAGTAGGAGAAGAAAAAAGGGAGGCGTTTGTACCAAGGAGAACGGGGCGAATCCCGGATACTCCACCAGAAACTATTAAAAGTTTTATTACTGATTTCTGGGGTGACGAGCCGACGTGGCCGCGTTCACTAACTGAAGTGAAGAAATGCTTACGGACTTTATTCGAAAATAATAAGCCGTATACTATTATCCTGCCATATAATGAGAAGGCGATATGGGCGCAGGAAATAAGGGACCGGCTTATTGATCATCCTATACCGGTACCCTCTCGCAAGCAACAGCTAGTGGTGGCTTGTCGTATGGGAACTCGTGAGCAGAGCAGTGCATACAAGCGGAAGCTCAGAGACCTCGACAAGTTGAAATTGATACCGCAAGCATTCACATGCTTTGATGGTTTTTACACCCGTAAAGCTCCTTTGCAATACGCGAGACTCATTGACATGCTGGTGGAGCTCGGTAAAGATGATGAGCCAGACACGGTCACGTATGAAAAGACGGGCCTAGATGATGTCTCGGAAGAGGACTTAGGCTTGGAGGAGGACAGAGAACCCCTCAAGCAACATAAGCAGATGTCTGATGAAGATTTTCAAGCGGCGGCGCGGAAAATATTGGAAGAAGGAGTAGGCACGGAGAAGGAGAAGGAGCTTTTAAAAGCCAAATTAGAGGCGAACAAGGAAATTTTGACAGTCCATATGCAGGTGGTTTCAAGCCTGAAGATTTCACTGCGGTTATTTACAAAATACCGGGTGCGGAGCCGTCACCGGCACCACGAAGGGCGAATTTGAGTATACATGAGGCGAAGATAGCGGAGGAGCTAGCAAGACAGCTGCTCAATGAGGACTTTATTGAGAGATCAACATCCTCAATAGTCTCACAACCGAGAATAGTGCCGAAGCCAGGAGGAGAATGGCGCCTGACAGTTAACTATGCTCGTGTTAACAAGGTGCTGGAGGAAGAGAGAAATCCTCTCCCGACATTAGAAGAAGGAAGGAGAGTACTGCGTAATGCAAAATTCTATTCGGTCATTGACCTTAAGAATGGCTTCTGGCAGATACCACTGGAGGAAAAGTCCAGATGGCTGACGGCATTTGTGGTGGGTATGGAAATATATCAATGGAAAGTGCTTCCGATGGGCCTCAAGCAAGCCCCAGGACTTTTCCAGAAGGCGATGCAGAAGATGTTGAGCAGTCAGTACGATGATTTGTCTGACGGTGGCTTTATGAGAAGGCGGGGACAGAAGGAGGGAGAATATGCATTTTGCTATATCGATGACATTATCGTATACTCTAACACAATGGAGGAGCATATCGATCATTTGTCCGATATATTCAGGCGCATCGGAGCTTTTGGCCTGAAGTGCAATCTAAAGAAGTGTCAGCTTGCCAAGACGAGTGTGACATACTTAGGGTACGAGATCTCCCATAATCGAGTCTCGATATCCAAAGAGAAGAGGGAGGAGATTATGAATCGACCGATACCGAAGAACCGCACTGAATTGCACTCATTCCTTGCGATGGCGCAATACTATAGCCAGTTTATACCCGATTGGGGTGCAACACGGGCTAAAGTGAAGAAAATGATAGATTTTGGAGACTTTGAGAAGTGGGGCGAAGAGGCTTTGCAAGCGTTTCATGCGCTCAAAGATCTTATTTATAAAGACCCGAAAGACGGAGGACTGGTGTTAACGATGCCCGACTTTACGAAACGATTCGTAGTCGATACAGACGCATCTAAGTTTGCGATTGGGGCTGTATTACAACAAGAGGATGAGGAGAAGAAATTACGCCCAATCATGTTTATTAGTAGGAAGTTGTGTGCGGCGGAGAGAAACTATTGCACAAGGCAAAGAGAGGCGTTGGCGGTAGTATGGGCCCTCAAGAGGCTCAGAGAGTATTTGTGGGGAGGACCTCAATTTATTGTCAGAACTGATCATCATAACCTGTTATGGTTGATGAATCATGAACAGACGGGACGGCTGGCGCGGTGGCAAGCGTTCTTGTCTTGTTTCGATTTTACAATGGTCCATCTACCGGGAAAGCGAAATGTGGTCGCTGATAGCCTCTCTAGGCTAGAGTTTAACTCAGAAGTATCGGCGTTGGTGTCCACGGTGGAGATGGAAGACTTGTCCATTGAAAAGGTGTATGAGGTCAGCCACATTGAGGCGATGGAGATGGCGAGTGGAGTCCGATATGACCGCACAGGTCTACGGTACAGTCCACAAGGCCCGGATCACGGGATATGTTGTGAGCTACATAGTATTACCCAGGAGGACGCTGAGTGGTCCTATGAGGTATATGAGAATGCGAAGGCGAACATAAGAGAGGAAGAGGAGACGCAGGATGTTTGTGCGGAGCCTCCTCAAGAGCGGAGAAGTGACCTAGACGATGACCCGGAAAGAATCGGGGTACGGCTAGAAGATGGTACTATCCATATAGCCTCGCCTACCGCATGGAGGCAACAACAGGCTCAAGATCCGGAGTTTAAGGAACTCATACAGTTATATCAGAACCCGGATGAGCTGAAGATGACGAAAGCGATCAAAGATCAGATGAAGGAGATGGGATGGAGAGATGGTCTACTGTGGTACAAGGGCCTTCACGGTCGCTATGCGTCACAGCCGGACAAATGGACCCTTTGGGTACCGGAGAGTCTGAGACGATTTATATTTGTCGCAGCCCACAATTGCCCACTTTTGGCGCATCCGGGTCGACAACGAACTCACATGTTCGTAGCGAGGCGATTCTGGTGGAAGAAGATGAAGGAGGAGATAGATCAGGCGGTGGATGCATGCATCCCGTGCAAGATAAACAAAACACCACTGAAGGCAAATTTCGGCCTGATTGGCGAATTTCCTCTTCATGCGGGGATGTTTGAGTTTATACACATTGATCATGTGGGACCTTTCCCGGAATCGAAGGATGGTTACAAATACCTCTTCTCACGGCTATTGACAGAGCCACCAACTATGTGTGGATCATCCCTGTCAAAGACGTTACCGGCAAGACGACGGCCGAGGCGCTGATCGATAGGATCATCTCACAGATCGGAGTACCAAGAAAGATATGTTCTGATCGAGGCTCGGACTTTAATAACGAGGTCAACGACAAACTATCTAAGTATTACGGGATGAAATGGCAATATGTTACTGCCTATAACCCGCGAGCAAATGGGAAAATCGAGCGGGTACACAGACCCCTCAAAGCCTCACTAAAGATGTATTGCACGAAGAAGGAGACTCAAAGAGCATGGGTCGAGGCAGCACCATCATTTGCGTTTGCAATGAACTGTCTACCCTCTACGGCGTTAGGAGGATCGAAGAGCTCAATGTCGCCATATTAGTTAGTATATGGGCGTGAGCCTGATATCCCGACTTCGCTCCTTCACCCAAAAGACACTTGGGCGGATGCGGATGAGTTGTTTGGGATGAGACTTAGAGTGAAGATGGAGGCGGAACAAATAGTCAGGGCGCATAGAGAGGCGGAGCGCCGAAAGACTGACGCTGAAGGGGTGCGACAAGCGCACTTGGATCAGATCAAATTCCAGGTCGGGGATATTGTACTATTGTACCATCCTCAAGTCCCGAAGGGAGTCAGCTCTAAGCTGTTCACTCACTGGAAAGGACCTTATCAGATTATGGAACAGACGGGACCTCTGAACTACAAGATCAGGGGTAGAGGGAAGGTGCAAATTGGGAATGTAAGAAGGCTGATTAAGTATGATCCCTTCTTACTGGAAGATGAATCCGTTGAGGAGGCGTTAAAACGGATGAAGGATGATTTCAAAGAGGTGCCGCCCATCCACAAGGAGGCTGGCATAGACCAAGACGATGCTTATCGGGCACCGATAGCTGAGAAGGAGGAGAGTGAGGTGGACAGCAAGGAGAAGACTGACCGCATAAGCGCGGTGGAGACTCAGTCCAAGTCTCCGCGAGAGCATACCGGAAAGAAGGAGAAGATCACAGAGGCGCAGCTAAGGAGAGCGCGGAATGATCTTATCAACGACCAACCGAGGAAGGCGATGAGGTCGATGGGATCAAAGGACGTCCACCAGGAGGAGGAGGGGACGGACACTGACCCAAACGCGGGCAACGTTGAGATTGTCCATGAGCGATGGAAGGAAGGCGATGCGATAGCAACCATTGCATGGGTGAAAAATGTTTTCTATCTGATGAGACCAGCGGAACAACATGTCGCTGATGACACTCTCTCAGACTTATACTTGATGCGGGTCGTGGCGGTCCCACGACAGATGCGTGTCACACGGACACTCAAAATATCATCAGCCGCAAAAATAGTACAACCGATACTCCAGTTTTGGATAAGTATGGACCCGGTTGAGGATCCAAAGGCAAGACATTATCTGCCAGTATATAAAGACGCAAAAAGTCTCGAGACATGGGATGATACAATTACTCCCAGAGACAAGGATTACACTGCGTGGACCATTCAGACACTGCCAAGAGGAGTGCTTGATGTCCCTTTTGAATTATCGTTGGGCGGAATCCCTAATAAGATCTGGGACATTCTCGAACAGTCAAAGTTCGATCTGACTTTTGTTGGTGGTCCTCCACCAGGCAAAGAAATCCGCGCCAGACGACGAAGGCAGTGACAAAGAAACTATTTTTCTTTATGCGTCTCAAATAAACTGATTGATTGCCCACGGCGTATCATGATTTGATCATGCATCATCAGTTATCAATATGAATATTAAAAAGACTCAGTGATATAACTTGGCATTCGATCGCAACATACGAGTGTGAAAGGTCGATCGACGATGATACTACACCGTATACGGGGATCGCTAGTGTATTGAGCGATGGTGTTCCCGGGTATGACCCTTTCCAAGTCCTGGGATGATGTTCTCGAAAATGAAATATTCTCTGAAACTTTCATTAAATTATTTTTTACGATAGATTATATACTGTCGTACCTGAGCACGGTCAATCTCTACTTGTGTCGGTATATCGCAGGGTCGGGTACATACACCTCGACTTCGGATATAGCTATTAGGACTGGCCCCCTAATACTATATCATAGGATATCCGTCTTATACAAGGGTATGTCATTAAAAAAGACAATGTACTTACGATCTCCCTGTGAATAATAATAATAATAATGATAATGATAAGAAGAAGAAGGAGATCAAAGGGGGAATCGTACTACAGCACCACGTTGCTTGTATTTTTTTATTAATTGTACGTTTGTTCTTGACATACTGCCGAAAAAAAAAGAAAAAAAAAGAGATTGAGGGGAAGGAGTTCAAAATTTACAAGAAAGGCTAGAGAATCCGCTTTGACGTGCCGTATGAGGATATATTTATCGTCTTTTAGCGTCTATCCGTGGGTCGATGCGCTGTGTGGCATGACTCCATAGCGCATACTATTTGCAGAAAGAAATCAGAAGGTGTATGACGAAAATGCTATTTCCGTCATAAAATCGGGAGGGGGTACTGTAGGAATCACCCCCCGGATAGCCGGTAAAAAATACCTTTTCCTGGTGACAGGTGCACCAGCTTGTTTTTCAGTATTATTTGTCCGGATTGGACCTGATGCTATTTTATTCCTGGTCTGTTGCCGTTTTCCTTTTTGGCTTCACTGAGCTAATATAACGAGACATCATTCTCATTCTTGAGGACTGTGTTTGGTTGTATTACCGACTTTTTACGAGCTATCGTTGGGGGCATTACACTAGGCAGGCTCAACTTGCCATGGAACGGAAGACTGTCCAATTACAACCTGCTAAGCATCATAGCAATTTTGGTATCCCTTACTTTCCATCAATTGAAAATATGCTATATATTTTTTTCTTATCTTCGAACTTCTGTTTGTGTCTTGTTTATTCCAGACCTGCTTTACGCTGACTTTCATTAAAATATTTCCTACCTTGTTTCGGACAATACTTAAATCAACAAAGACAAGCTCATCAAATTGCTGAACCAGTTCTGTGTTATCAGCGATGCTAACAAGCGCGCAGTCGTTTTCCATCTTCATCTGTTCCAGTACAACCTCTTGGTGGAAGCTTTGCAGCAGTGTGGCTACTGCACAATCGAGCATTTGTTCTGATACAAAGAGAAGCACAACTACCAGGGACACGTCCAGAAGTGAATCAAGGCAGTGGAGTGCGTCATGGCTGCGTTCTACCCATCCCAGAATGCATTTACGCTCAGTTTCGCCAGGAACCAGCTGGATCGTCACAACCTGTACACTGTTCCTGTCCCAACCAAAAAACAGAAAGTTACTGTGCAACAGGAACAACGAACTAACGTTTTTGAAAAACCAACGGAGTTGTCTAAATGAATCCTATCTGATGTTCTTCCCCCGCTCTCTGGTTGCTTGCTCTCTAGCTCGGTTGTCATCGGCGCACTTCAGGCAAACATGGTCGTCACCTGCTTAGACATCGATGCTGGTCAGGTTCAAAACGCCAAGGATCGAATCCGCAAATTTCTGGAGCACTGTTCCCAAAAGGGTAGGCCGCCCAAAGCAGCTGTTGAATGATAGCTCCCTGAGTTGAACGAGGAGGAAAAAGAAGAATATTCTGGACGATAACGACGTGGATGTCACGCGACCCTTGAAAAGAAATGTTACATTGGAGTGAAAAAATATTCTGTGTCCACGCTCAGTGCTGCGTGTGCGAGATCACATTTAACATGAGGGAATTTGACAATAACATTTGCCAGAAATGCAAGAGCACAGTGCACAAAGTGTCGTGGAAGACAGGCGCCAAGCTGGAAGATGCAGTGATAAGTATGATAAATGCGATTACATTCGCGGCGTAGAGGAAGGCGATTGTGACAAGTTAGATTGCTTGCGCGCGGAGGGTTCCTTCTGCTCCGAAGAATATCAAAACTGTTTGCATTTTATGATGATTCATGCCACTGCTCCTCTTCCCGCTGCTACTCAGTAATACACTTGGATTCTTGCACTGTTTTGGAAATATGTTATATTTTTCGAAAGTATGTTTTTCATTAAATCGATTGTTTTGTTTCATTGTTTTAATTTTGTCTGAACGTGTTCGTGCCTTCTGGCAGGTTCAAAACTTTCCTTCTCGTTTCCACCGGTACTTGTAGTGTGTTTGACTACCATCAGGTCCGGAAAATATGTCATAAAAATCATGATCACCGTGTACCTGCTTGAACCAATTGCAAATTTTAAAATTGCAATTGCAAAGCTGCATTGTTTTTCGATGACTAAAACTGTTTTCTATTAAACAGAAAATTTTAATTCATTAAAAATATTTTTCCCCCTGAATTGCCGTACGTTGGCAGGTCCAAGAAGTATGATCAAGGGTCGAACCAATAACTTCACGACCCAACCAGAAACGTCCGCAATAATCAATGAATTTTCGCTATTTTAGCCGGACCGGACGGTCAGTTTTCTAGTACCACTAATTAGTCCGCAATGTACGGTCCGCAATATTTCTGCCTTGCTTTTTGTCTTTGTATTCACCTAAGCCACCATACCAAAGGCCACCTGTTCAATTCACGATGATTTTGCACTTACCTTTGGGCACGGTTGCCCTAATCGAACTTTTATCATCGGTCTCTTTTCGTTATTCTTTACCACAATACATACTCTTGACATTCGAAACCACTGTATCTACTTTTATATCTTTAAACATAAATTCAAACTAGTTGTCTTTATGTTGCTTTTGTTGTCTGTATTGTCAGTTGTAGAAATAAACAGTAAGAGATATAACCGTTTTGTTTGTCTCAATGAATGTCTGAAAAAGTGTGACAAAGTGGCACTCTATACAAGTACTACTATGTATCGCAAACATTTACTTCCATTCTAAGAGTATCAATGGGTGACACTTGGCTGAACTGCAAGTATGACAATTCGATGCGTTCACCCCTATTGCACATCTGATCCTTTTACCCTCACTTTCCTCACGTATCCAGTGTTGTTCTTGTTGTCGTTGTTGTTGTTGTTGTTTTTGTTGTTTTTGTTGTTGTTGTTGTTGTTGTTGTTGTTGTTGTTTTTGTTGTTTTTGTTGTTTTTGTTGTTGTTAGTAGTTGATAACCCGTAATGCGGCAACGACTTTTCGTCGTCGCCTCCTACGGGTTGTAGATAACGAAATAAGCCTTCCTATCGATTTGGCGAACTTTCAATACAAGAGCACAAAACAGCAAAATAACAAAATCAAAATTTTCAAATCAATACAAGCAAACAGAATAAAGAAATCTCTCTTACTCTTTATTTCGCTTTTAAATAAAAACAAGAAAAAGTTTAGAATTTTTTTTAAGGTTTTTAAATAAAAACGAAATCAATACAAGAACATAAAACACCCCAAAGAGCCCCCAATCTATAATCTAGATTATAGATTTAGCACTGAGAGAAAAATATATTCCACACAACTAGAAATGGTAAAATGAACCCTATCTCTGACATGTCAGAGATTACCAACAAAATCATAATTCACATCATCCATTGTGAGGGCTAAAAGGAAAAAAATAATTATCAGCATCCAGTAAAAGTGTGCGGGCAAAATGATGCCGTGTACCCGCCCGCCCGCAAACTGTGCGGGCAAAATGATACCGCGGGCCCGCCTGCCCGCCTGCCCGCCTGCCCGCAGACCCGAAAATACTCCGCCACCATCCATCTATAAATCTAATATTACCTTAGCCTTTTTTTCTCGCTTACTACTCCTGATATTCTCTGGTTGAATGTCTTCTCTTTTTAGCAATTCTTTTGTCTTTTTTTCTTTAATTACTTCTTTAGTTTGCTCCTTCATATCTTTTTCTTCGTCAACAGGTTTAATAAAATCAGTTTTCAATAAATCACGTGGGCTTACTATCTCATCGTTATTTAATATGATTTTAAAACCAGAGCGTCCCTTGACTTTATAAATAATCTTGCTGAAAGTCTTACCGCCTTTTGAAAAAACATTTCTTTTATTTTCTTTTCTTACATTATCGCCAACATTGAATTCGTCAATTAAATTATCACGGGTGATTTTCTGTTTATTTTTGTCTCTTCTAGCAAATACATCCACAGGTTTGGCTTGAATTCCTCTATGGACTTTATGGTTATACGCATTAACCAAGTCTTGAATATAACTTACCCAGTCAAAATTTCTATTAGTTTCAAATAAAAGGTCAAGCCATCTCCTAATACTTCTTATCACTCTATCAACAACCGCAAGCGCTCTATGGTCGCCGACTTCAACGACATCGTGTTTAATTCCATTTTCAATAAAATAATCACGAGTAGCACCTTTATATTCTCCTCCGCTGTCAGTTGTAATTGACTTTGGTTTATAAGGTATAGATTTCAAAGCATAATATACTTCTTTTGCTGTTTTATTTTTTAGTGGAATGATTATTAAAAATCGGGAATGGCAATCGATCCAACAAAGCATCCATGCATATCCTTTATTGCCTTTCTTATCTTTTATCTTACTCATATCCGCTAAGTCAAGAAAGACTTGGTCTAATGGTTTATCAACCCATATCGTATTCCATATTTTTGGGTTCTTTTTCTGGTGGTGAATTTCAAGGGCTTCTTCTTCTTTTGTTTTTACTACTTCTCCAGTTGGTGTGTCCTCAAGTTGGCTATCCGCATTCTGTGTATTTATAATTGTATGTTTATAGTCCATTTATACAAAATACGAAAATATTTTTTTTTTAATACATATAATGCCGACCGTAAAAGTCCTGAGAAAAGTGTTAGGTGAAGAAAAAAGGAGACGATGTCCAAAAATTAGCAAATTAAAAAAGGCTGAACTGCTTAAATTAATGGAACATTATGGAAAGATGATATCGGAAAAGAAAAAATTTAAGAAAACTACGAAACCACCGCCTAAGTTTATACTAACAGAAAAAAAACAATCCGCTATTAAATCAACCAATGATATTGCATTAAGCGGAGATACAGAGAAGGAGATATCAAAACTAAATGAAGATTTAATTGAATATGAAAATGATATTCGTGCTATCCGTTATGCGAAAATAAGAAAGGGAACGAAGAAGGAAACTTTCGCAGAAATTGAAAAAATTAAAAATAGTTTTAGTAAAAGGCGAAATCCCTTAATAGACAGAATTAAAGTGTTTGAAAAACAAGATGAAAGGTATTTAGAAGATATTATGTATCATATGATTGATGTAAGAAGAATTAACAATAAATTAAAAAGTTTGCTTAAAAATTACACGAAAGATAAATGGGATTAAAACTTGAGAAAACATTTTTCAACATCATTATTTTTTTCTTTCTTAGCACCTAAAGACTGATTATATACTTTTACACTCACACTGCTTGATTTTTTTCCTTTAACTTTCTTAGGTTTCAATCTATCTCGCGAGCGAGATAGATTATCTTCTTCTTCACTACTCTCACTTTCGCTTTCTTCACTCTCGGGCTCGGGCTTCTTTTTCTTCGCTCTCTTAGTCTCCGCCTTCGCTCTTTTAATTTTCATCTTAGCCATCTTTTCGGCAATTATATCAGTGAAATCAACCTCGTCCTCACTCTCACTCTTCTCCTCTGGGCTATCATTATCATGTTCAGTAATAATATCCTTAGCCAAGTTCTTTTCTTCAATTTGTTTTATTCGTTCCTCCATATCTTCGTCTTCTTGCTTTACAGCATTTCTATATTGCGCCAATACATTTTTGGCATGCTCCATCTTTCGTTGTTTTGCTTTCGCTTTTATTCCTTCCACAGCACTACCCCAGTTCTTGCGACTTGCTTCTGCGGACGGCATTCTATACTAAGATTAATATATTTTAGTATTTTTTAATAATTAATTGATATTTGACAATATCACTTCGTGCTATCGCACTTTCGTTTATTGTCAAACATCGTTTTAAAATAAAATTTTATTCTAATAAAAAAGGAAACGATTTTCTAAAACACACGAAAGCGAAGCGAAAGTGTGAATTTAGAAAATCAATGTCGCAATATAAATCCTTACTAGGCCTTAATGAGTTGGCCGTTGATAGTCTAAACATACTTAACTTAGACCTTTAAGTTACCAATACCAACATAGTAGGCTTAAACACAGACAGAGTGCCAGAAGATGCCGAACCCGTAAATCTTTATTACACTGACGGGCGGTTTGATACAAGATTATCTACCAAATCAACAACAGATGTAAAAGAAGGAAAAAATTTATACTATACAGAGCAACGAGTAAGGGACAACGACGAAGTTAAAGCCTCAACTCAACACCGCTCCAATACAAGTAATCCGCACCAAACCAGTCTATACAATCTCATAGACACAAACATATCCGCACCAGTCGTTGGACAATACTTAACATATAATGATGTAGATGGTAAATGGAGAAATACAACAATCGGCTCAATTGATACACTCTCTGATGTAGTCATAACAGCACCAATAGCGATGAATAGTTATCTAACATATAACTCAATAAACTGGGTAAATAAAACATTTCCAATAAATGTGGATGAATTCGGCAACATTAGTATGGGTGGTAATTTGAATATAACGGGAGTTAATTTACTAAATACCAAAGATGTGATACTTGGATATCAGAGCACGAAGAATAATGATAAAGTGTCCGCGGATGGCTCAATTAATACACACAGCGATGTTTTGATTACAGGCACACCCGCCGATAACCAACTACTCATTTATAGCACGGGGCAATGGAGAAACACAAACTCACCTTTTCTAAGATTGGATGGTCTCGCTATGATGTTTGGAGATTTAAATATGGGGGGTTTTAATCTAGCAAATGTCGGTAATGTTGATGGTGTTGATGTTTCGGCTCTTGATAGTTCTGTCGTTAAACTAACAGGAGACCAAACCATAACAGGGAATAAAACATTTACTACATATGTGGCCGTAAAAGACTCAAATCCATCAAACACAGGCAAATTATTCTTTAATTATAACAATAATATGGGCTCTATCTATTCGTCGGAGGCAGGTGGAGCAACGGGCTATCCATTATCTTTTGTAGGCTCGTCCATACTTTTTGCTCCAACAACAGGGGGTGGAATGACATTGACAAATAATGTTTTAAATTTTAACAGCACGACAGCAATCAGCGGGCTTCCTGCGCCATTCTATGACAATGATGCTTCAACAAAAGCATATACCGATACGAAACTAGCCAAGGACGGCACAACGGCTATGACGGGTAGTTTAAATATGGGAGGATTTAACATAACAAATGTAAATTTGGTTGATGGTATTGATGTTTCGGCTCTTGATACCGCAGTAGTCAAACTGACAGGAGACCAAACTATAGGAGGAATTAAAACATTCAGCAGTATAATAAATGCGAGCGCGGGGATTGATATGAAAAGCCAAAGTATAACAAATGTTAATCTTGTTGATGGTGTTGATGTTTCTACTCTTGATACTTCTGTCGTTAAACTAACAGGAGACCAAACCATAGCAGGGAACAAAAAAATTACTTCAACAATAGAAGTACGGGGCGCTACTGCTCCAACCGCTTTTGATGGTATCGGTGTTGCCTTTGATACAGCGACAAATATAGGAATGATTGCCTCACAAAAGACAGCAACAGCGACTTGGTATCCGATACAAATAACGGGGTCATATGTTGATTTATATGCGGGTGATAATGTAATCGCGACAGCAACGGGCACGACACTATCTTTAAACAACAGAAAAATAACAAACTTAGCCACACCATCAGCAACAACGGACGGAGCAAACAAAAGTTATGTAGATACATTAGACGGGCAAAATGTGAAACTAACAGGAAACCAAACCATAGCAGGAATTAAGACATATAGTAGTGGTGTTGAAATAACGGGAAATTCAATCAATTCAACAACAAAGGGAACATTTATCGTTTTCAATTCTACCAGTAATATCGGGTCAATTGCTAGTTTGGATATGAAAACAGCAACATATTACAACTTTGAAATTTCTGCGAAAAAAATAAGTTTCATTATTGACGGGACGATAGTCGGTTGGGTAAATGCTTCGGGGCTAGATTGTAATAGTAGCAAAATAGCCAACCTTGGAACTCCGACATTATCAACAGACAGAGCGACAAAAGGGTATGCTGACACATTGGACGGACAAAATGTAAAACTAACAGGAGACCAAACCATAACAGGAAGTAAAACATTTAATGGGGCGAGCACTACGATAAAATATCTAACTTTAACGAACAATGCTGATTTTAATAATCAAACTATCACTAATGGTGGAAATATAACATATAATGGGGCGAGGATATTAAACCAAAATGGAGGAGACATATTCTTTTCACAGACATCAGGAGATTATCAGTATTTCTTATTTACTTTAAATACTGCTACAAGTGGAACCGCAAACCAACGAGGTTATGTATTTACGAATGTAGCATCTGATGTAAAAGGGGCGGGACTTTATATTTCAAAACTTTTGGATAATAAAAGCGCTTCGTCAGACATTGTCCGTTTTAACAATGCTGGAGGTATGCGGTTTTATGGAGCCTTAGATATGAACTCAAACAATATAACAAATGGAGGAACAATAACTGGAACGACAATTACTTCAACCGCGGGGATATCAACGACGACACTAACGGCAAGTGGATTAATAACGGCAAATGCGAGTATATCAACAACAACGGCAACCGCAAGCGGATTGATAACGGCAAATGCGGGGATTACATATACTGGCACACTAACATCAGCAACGAATACCAGTGGAGCGAAAATAGGAGTTCAGGGAATAACAGACGGAACAAATGCAAAAGGAATATTTCTATGGGATACGACTAATACGAGTTGGGGAATTTATGCGGCATCTGGCGGAGCAAGCAAAAGTTTAGCAAATGGTACGGCAGTTTCTGGAAATGATTTTACTTCGTATGCTTTTCGTTTCAGGGTTGCTAATGATGCTACAATGGGATTTGTATGGGAGAATTCAGCAGAGCAATTGTTAATGTCATTAAACGGGGCAAATGGGACTTTATGGACAAAAGGATTGATAACGGCAAATGCGGGGATTACATATTCTGGGGTGCTAACAACGGCATCAGCATCAACTAATGGGGCTAAAATAGCAATTCAAGGACAAACAGACGGGACGAATGCGAGAGGAATATTTATGTGGGACATTGGAGATTCAAACTGGGGGATTTATATGAGCCAGTCTGGGGCAAGTAAATCATTAAGTGGAGGAACAGCACCAGCAGGAGGAGTAGGCGGAGGATTAACTTCTTATGCTATTAGATTTAGAGTGAATAATTCTTCAACGAGTGGGTTCATATGGGAGAATAATTCAAATACTGCTTTAATGTCTTTGAAAGCAAGCGATGGGCAATTATGGGTATTGTCTAATCCAATTCAATATTCAGACAGGAGAAAAAAAGAAGATATAAAGGAATGTTTAGGCTTAGATTTTATTAATAAGTTAAATCCAGTCTGCTATCGTATGATTGACGACAAAAAGAAATGTAGGACTGGCTTAATAGCACAAGAATTAGAAGACATACTAACAGAAATGGATATGCTAGATTTTGGCGGTTTTATAAAAGAAACAATTATGGTTCCGTGTCCAAAGCAAAGAGCGGAATACGAATTGAAAGGTGTGAGTGTTAAGCCAGAAGATGTTAAATGTATTGATAGTGGTGATGTCGGTTATGGTATAGGTTATTCCGAGTTTATCGCACCATTAATTAAGGCCGTTCAACAATTATCAGAAAGGATAGATTTATTAGAAAAAGAAAATAAAAATCTCATGAATATACTACAAGAAATTAGAGAAAATGTCCAGCAATAATACGACTAGACTTCACAGACCCCCGCCTATTATGGATATGGATGGCGAACTAACTCCAGAATTAAAATCCCGCGTTCTTGAAGTAGAACTAAAGACTGAGGAGAAAAAAATAGAGCACGAATTAGAGGATAACTGGTCGTGCTGTTGTATGAAAATTAGACCAACCGACAGCCGACTTATTAAATACTTATTTCAAATGGGTATCATTATCGCCATCATCACCCTTTGTATCGTGAGGCTATCTGAAAAGAACTTACCTTGTGAGGTTGCTAATACTTATGTCGGTATTTTAACACTTTTGATTGGGATATGCCTTCCATCACCTTCTTCAAAGAAATGAACATTCGTATATATGTGTCATATACCATCTATTATCACCATCACAGATTAAAGGCATTGCTTCATCAAAACTAACACACCAATCACTCATCGGTTTGTAAATACATTTAAATTTAGTATCTATACCTTTTTGAATACAAGAAACACAACTTATATTCTTTTTTTCACTTATCCGTGAGTAAAAGTCGCAGGCAGTCCGCGAAAATATTTTGATAATTAAAAAATTTATCATCAGTAATATAACCATGACTGACTATAAATACCAAAAGATTATTTTTCTAAGCAATGATTTTGCTGGAGGAAGCAAAACATTTAATAAAAATATTCAAATGTCATTCACACCCACCAAAATGAATGTTAAGTTTATCCACTATATGAACGACCAGACAGAGACAAAAACCAGAATTCTTTACATGGATAGAATTGGAATTATTGGAACATTTGCGGACAGCACTACAGCAAACATTTCAAACCTCGGTTATAATTTGGGCGTTGTCGGATGGACTGACGGGCAATATACATTTAAAGTCCTTGAAACTGACAGCGGAAATATTGACACAGGAAATTTAGCGGGGCGAATTGTTGTATGCCTAGAGTTTCTTGCTTAATATATAAGATGGAAAAAATCAATAGCATTAAGGTGAAGCCAGTAAAACAAGAGGGTGATGGAAATAAAAAAGCCAAGGGCTATAAATTATTTAATGAGCCGTATGCCAACATATTTCTTCTCGCTCGTAAGAAGAGCGGGAAAACAACAGCACTCTTTCAAATACTGAAAAGGACGACGGACAGAAAAACCCGTATTGTTATTATCGCTTCAACAATTCACAAGGACTACATTTATAAAGCAATGGTAAAGCACTTTAAGAACAGAGGCAACCCAATGGCAATTTATACCTTTCTCAAATCGGATGGTAATCTCCGACGTGTCGGAGATAGTGTCATTGATTACGAATTAGACAAATTGAACAAACCAGACGAAGAGCAGGAGGGCGAAGTAAAACAAGACAAAGAAGAAATAGAGAAACCACAATTTCTTTATTTCGGCAAAGAAGATAATCTATCTCGCTCGCGAGATAGATTTGGACAGATAAAGGAGGCACCGAAAGAAAGACAAGTAAGTATATTTCTCCAGAGGTTGTTTTTGTTTTGGATGATTTAGGAAGTGGATTAAGAGACAAGTCCGTAAGCGATTTGTTAAAAAAGAATAGGCACTATAAATCAAAGGTGATTATGTCTAGTCAGTATCTGAACGACCTACGGCCAGAAGCAATTAAGCAGTTAGATTATTTATTAATCTTTCCAAGCCAGTCTCAGGACAAAATAGAACTCGTGTATAAACACTTAGACTTATCTTTTGATTTTGATTACTTTCTTCAAAAGTATCACGAGGCGACGAAAGAGAGATTTAATTTTCTTTATGTTTCAAGTGTTGATGATGAATTACGCAAAAATTTTGCTTACAGATTAAAATAATATTTTTAGAATTAATAAATATTTTTTCATAGTATAATGGTAGTGAAAACAACTCGTGTTGAAGTTATTCCAACAATCGGCAAACGAACTATTAACTCAAGCACAATGGCTGGAGGTAAAAAAGTATCTCGTCGCAAGAAGAAGCAAGGAGGCAAGGGACAGGCTGGCGGTAAAATTAACTGGGCAAAGGTTGCGAAAACGGCTTTGGCTGTTAATAAATTCCTTCGTGATAACAAAGTAATTTCTAGAACTGCGGGAGCCTTAAGCAGTATTGGAGTTCCTTATGCTGGGTCTGTCCAAGCCACCGCTTCAAAACTCGGATATGGCAAGAGAAAGCAGAGAGGATGCGGTGCCCTTAAATTCTAAAAAAAAATAATTTGATATAACACAGAAATATTTTTTTGTTGATATAGTATTTTGATTTAAATAATGAAATCAAAAATTGTCGCTAAGACTAAAAATGTGAAAAGGGCAAAAGTCCGTCCGCCGCGGGTTTATAGAAATAAAAGCGGGAAGCCGTATATTATCCAGAAGGGTAAAAAATATTATCTTAATTTTGGCAAGAAAACAAATGATATGAGCACACTTCAAATCGTTAAACTTTTTATGAAATACTTAAGCAGACCGCGGACAACTAAGAGAATGAAGACAAAGAAGGAAGACTTGAGGAAAGTCCAAAGCCTATCTGAAATTGAACAAAATACTAGAACCGCCATTAATGACCACTTAGACAAACTTAAGAAGGAGAAATACGAAAAGATTGATGAGATAGACCAAAAAGAGAAAAAGGCACAGGCTGATGCTGAAGAAGAAAAGAAAAGGCAAGAAAAAAAAGACATAGCCGATGCTAAGGAACTAAAAGAAACAATGGAAAGGGAACATAAAAGACAACTGGCGGAGATTAAGGAAAGACAGGAAGAAAAGGATAGGGAACAGAAGAAGGAACAACGACTTATTCAGGAACTACAGGCAGAACGACGACATAGACAGGGTTTATTAATGGCACCAGTAGCACCGCCTATGATACCACCACCACCAAAAGGACGACCGCCGAGGAAAACGAGAGGATTTATTGTAAAGGATGCGGAAGAAGAGGAGAAACATAAACAAACAAAACGAGAAAAAATAATTGATGGTATGTTTGCTGAGACTATTAGAAAGAAACGACGAAATGCACATCCTTCTAATGAAAAGATTATCCAAAAACTAAGATTTATTGGGCATGTTATCACTGACATAAAACCATCAAGAGGTGGTAAAATAAACTATTCTGAAATGTTAAAACAATGGCTATACAAAAGTCAAATTATAACTGACCAAGTGTTGAATTCACAACAAGCATGGGTTGAATTTGATTTATGGAGAGAAGGTGCGGTAGCAAAAAAGAAAGAAGAAGTAGATAAAGCCAAGGAGAACAAAGAAGAACAAGACAATAAAGAAGAACAAGTCAATAAAGAAGAACAAGACAATAAGAAGAACAACCTATTATACAAGAGCCTGAAGATGCACAAGCGAATATGACTGAAGCAGAAACCGAACCAGAATCAGATGCGGTAGGAATTGGATTATCTCCAACTAGCGGAAAAGGTTTAATGACGAGTGAAATCAACGACATAATGAAAAAACACGACTGGTATTTAGGAACGATTGCGAGTGATGAAATATACAAATTAAATCCAGAAAAAAGAAAGCAATACGGATTTATTATGAATACTGACCCGAGCAATAAAAAAGGACAACACTGGATGGCTATATGGGTAAGTCTAAATAAAGATAGAAGTGTTGAAGTGTATGACCCTTTGGCTGAATATCAACCGACTGAAGACTTTCAACAACAAATGAAACGGCTAATTGACCGAAGTAATCCTGATAGTTATTTGTTAATGAAAGTTAATCAAGTAAAACAACAATCTGATACAAGCGACACATGTGGATGGCACTCAATGCGGTTTCTTTTAGAGCGAGCAAAAGCAGTGCGATTTAAATTTGCTAGTGGCTATACATACTTAAAAGAAGACGAAGCGGAAAAATTGAAAGCACAGAATGGTTATGGATTTGACACCTTTTTGTAAAAGATATTTTCTAATATATATAATCTTTGTTTTTGAGGTAGTCAAAAACAAAAAACATCATGGAGTACAAGGGAGGAAGAAGTTCGGGTATCTATTACATAAATAGCAAAAATAGAATAACGGGGACAGACAGCGACTTTACACACGAAGTCAATATGAAGGGGCTAGACAATCCCACGCATTGTAAAATTCTTCATATTTATGTGCCGAAGTCGTATTACTCTGTGGCTTCACCATATAATACTTTTACATTATCCGAAGACGGGTATGAGGCTTTAATTACTATACCTGAGGGAAACTACACAATGAACAATCTAAAAAATAAGTTGTCGGAGGTGCTAACCGCAGACAGCCCAAATAATTATACTTATGTTGTATCCAGTAATAATACCAACATAGAACCAGAGGATGGCAAATTAACATTCAGTGTGTCAGAGAATAAGGGAATTCAACCGCGGTTTATATTTGATGCTGATACACGTATTCACGAGGTAATGGGTTTTGATAGAAACTCAACATATTTCTTTGCTAATGATTTAATTAAATCGCCAAATGTAATTATTCTAACTGGTGAAAAAACTTTGTATCTTCAATCTGATTTGGTAAATGAAGGAGATAATCACGTGCTACAAGAAATATACACGGCCAACGAAATTCCATTTGGTTATGTCATTTATGACGGCTCTGGTAGTGAATACGGGAAAACATTGTCAGCAAGTTCAAACAATGTGTTTAGGTTTTACTTGACGGACGAAAACGACCAAGCAATTAATCTTAATGGTTTAGGTATCGTTATGACTTTATTGGTTTATCGTGAAACTAATTATTTTAGTTTATTTAATTCATTCTTCAATTTACTGAAGGCACGTTAGATTAATTAATTTTTGATTTGATTATTTTTTTTCTATGAATATATTCTCGCGAATTAGCTAACTATCTATTTGCTACGTCAAAAAAGAAAAAATGCCTGTCCAATACGGAGGAGAACTAGTCCATCAGACTAAGGAACTGCTCACTGGTAAGTATGAATTGAACAAACTTACCACTCGTGAAGGCTCACAACCCGTCGCACTTACTACTGCTGGTGGTCTGGAAAACACCTTTGAAATTCCTACTAGACCTTTAAACCTTGCGAGGAGTGTGTTGCGATTTACATACACTCCGTCTGTTGGAGGTGCTGGCGGTCGCTACAATCGTATATATATGGATTGTCTGTCTATGATTAAAACTATTGAATTGCGAAGCCGAAGCGGGCAGTATCTATGTAATCTTCAACATGTAGGTAATTACACTAAGATGATTTGGAAACCAGAAATGAAGTATGAAAAATTTATGGCACTTGAAAATCATGGTGCTGGTGTGGCTAGCGGTGCTATGCTTCAAAAGTGTAATGCTGGAAAAGTTGAAATCGGAACTAGAGCAGAGAGAAAGACAATTACTGATGCGGCAGATACTGCAAATCTTAAGGCTGCAGTTCAAGCATACTACAAAGTGCCTCTTGTTTATGCCCGTCGCCACGATGATACCGCTCTCGCAGATAGCACTGCTGGAAATTATAGTTTGGTAAATGTTCCTTTTGAGGAGGCTAAGTATTTTGAAGGCGGTGGTGATAATACTGCTACCCCTGTTATTAATGTTAAGTTTCCTTTGGGTATGCTGTTGGGCACTATTTTTGAACTGGATAAGACTATCGGATTTAATGAAATTTTGGATTTGCGTATTGTGTGGGCTGAAACCAACCGCTCTTCATTCTATGGTGCTGATGCGAGTGCTATCTCTGCTGGTGCTGCCGCTACGACCGCTGGGGCTATTGTCTCTAACCTAAATCTATTCCTTGCTGTTGAGACTGACCCGAATGTCATCCTCGGAGTCCAGCAAAAGATTGCGGGTGAAGGCTTTCCATTTAAGATTGAGTATCCTATCGCTTGCAAGCAAAGTCTTCAAACAACTCAGCAAAATTTTGTTATCAAAATGAACCGCTCGCAGGGTGAGAGAATTCGGCGTATCTATACATCTGTCTTTAACAGCACTGAGAGTGTCAATACTTCTTTTGACAATGATAATAGAGCAGATGGTAAAGTTATTACTTATTACACAACACTTGATGGAACTCGTCTCCAACAATTTGACGTTGACACATCTGAGAATGAAGACTATATGATTTTGAAGGATAAGTTGAAGGGGAGTGCTATCCTAAACAGCGATGTCTATCATTACAACTGGTTCCACGTAGATACTTGGGATAACAACCGCCCGCTATGCGATAAGGATACCGACGGCTATGAGGTGAGTGGTCTAAGCCTTGACACCGAGAGACGATATGAATTTTCGGCAACTACTCCCAATGCTATCCAAAACCATTACACATTCGCCATTCTTCAGCGAAGTGTGCTTGTGAAGGGAATTGAAATTTTGATGAGTTAAAAAAGAATAATAAACATAAAAAATATTTTTTTGTTTTATATACCCAAGAGATGACTACTCACCAGCGAAATTTAATCGCACAAAATCCAGATGGAGAATTTATAAATGTCAGTGTTGGATATGATGGTAATATGGAAACAAATAATTCAAAAACCGCTTTTGGTGAAGCAGTAGTAGGTCAATTAACACCAGTATTACAAGAAATCTTTTCATATACCATTAATACTAGGATTTGGACAAAAACAGAAACAAAATCGTCTGTGTCATTCTTGAATAATATGGCTGAATTGAAAACAACTGCTAATGCGACGGCGGATGCTGGATTAGTAAGTAAAAGGAGAATAAAATATAGAACTGGAATGGGTGTCCTTGCCCGCTTTACTGCTATATGGACAACGGATGATACAAAAGATTATTATTCATTTATTGGAATAGGAAATGACCTTAACGATGGATTTTATTTTTACAAAAATCAAGCAGGAATGAATATCGCACATTGTTCGGGAAATGGTGTAGATTATATTGACCAAGTAGATTGGGACGACCCTTGCGATGGGAATTTTGCTATGCCGAACTTAGACTGGAGCAAAGGAAATGTATTTCAAATTCATTTCAATATTTAGGTTTTGGTGCTATTAAGTTTTACATTGAAAATCCCATAACAGGATTATTTCAATTAGTTCATATGATTGACTATGCGAATGCTAATAATGGTGTAAGCCTGCGAAATACAACATTACCTTTTACGGCAGTCATGAGAAATGATGCAAAGACTGGAATACAAATTCTTAAAACGGCGAGTGCTAGTTTATTCATTGAGGGAACGAATACGATGAACACAAGTATAACAAACGAAGTGGAAGGAAGTAAAGCAGCAAACACCACTGAAAGTCCTATTATTAGTATAAGAAACAAAGCGGTATTTGATGCGGGAGGTGCTAATTTAGCAAATTATTCAAATGTTTATCCCACTTTAATAAGTATTACAAATGAAGATACTAAGTCAAATGTTGTTAGAATGGTATTAAATGGAACACTAACTGGAGCAGGTTTTGCTGATGTTGATTCTAAGTATTCAATTGTAGATACTGACACAAAGGCGAGTGCTATCGCAAACGGAACAACAATTTTTAAACTATATGTAAATTCTCAATCAACTCAACAAATCAATCTTAGAAGTTATGATATATACCTATCACCGAGTGATGTATTAACTTTTACGCAGAAGTCTGTCTCTGCTGGTGGAGGAGGAAATGTCAATATTATCGCTAACTTCATAGAAGACCAATAAAGCAAAAAAATTTAATGAAAAGCGATGTGATATTATAAATATTTTTTACCGCATCTTTGTTATTAAAATAAGGTTGTTGAATTAAATATTCAAGGTATGGTTTATCAATCTTAGCGACATCTTCAATTTTCATTTTTTTATACTTACTATATTGAAGAAAAATGTCTGCTTCATTTTTTTCTATCTCTCCAATCTCAAACTTGTTTGAGATTTCTACGTTAGCCTTTATTTCAGTAATCCCCGTTTCTTTCAAATCGGTTGCCGTAAATGGCGTGCTCTCCTCCTCCATCATTTTTGATAATGTCTCAAATGTTGATTTATCTTGAAAATCAACATTGGACGGAATAACTACTTTAACATTATCGTCTATGTTGGAAATCCCAACATTGGGCTTGTATTGCTCATAAAAAGAAACGATGTCGGGTTTAGTCCATTTAATAGTGGGTTTCTTAACTTCGCTGTCAATGTTCCATTTTTCAATTTCATTCAAGTAGTCCTGCTTGGTGCTTAGGTCTGTCATTGATATACTATTAATATTATTTTTTTATTAATTTATTTTAGAAGTATATAGTATGTTGTATATACTAAGCGGTGTAATGTTTAAAACAAAGAAAGAAATAATAGTATATATAAGAAATATTGTCAGCAAATATAATCACAATGAAAAGTTAAATGAAATTGATAGTAATTTTATTAAGGGTATTATAATTAATCATCCTGATTATAAGACAAAATTTGAGCATTTGATAAATTGTGAAATTGATGTTGAAAATAATGGATATGGTAGTAAGCACTTTCGTATAGGGGAAAAAGCATTTTCGTGGTATAATTGTATTAATTACATTGGGGTAAATAAAGAGAAACAAATGATGAGATACACCAAGACCAAATTTAATGATACGTGTAGAAATACTATAAAAATCAAATAGAAGAATATTTAAATAGAATGGTAATAGACATTTTCATTGAGCCGAAATATATATGTGAAATAACAAAAGAAATACACGATAGAAAAAACGTTCATGTTGACCATCACTTTGAAAAAATAAAGTTTAAAGAAATTACAGACCGATATTTAGAAGAGAATAAATTAAATTATCGCAACAAGAAATTACAGACCGATATTTAGAAGAGAATAAATTAAATTATCGCAATGTAGAAACAGAATAAAGAGAAGACTTTAGGGAAATTCTAAAAGAGCCACACTATACACAATTTAACAATTTTCATAGAGAAAAAGCGATATTAAGAATAATAAAAAAAGAGATAAATTTAAAGGAGAATGTAGGGTGATTTATAGAATATATTTAACAATTTCTTTTTTGAGTTCTGGATAGTTTACCATTATCGGTTGCTTGTTTAACCATATTAAGTATTGTTTGTCAAATACAGCGACATCGGCGACGGACTTGCCCTTATATTTTCCAATAGGTAGCAATCCTTGTTCTTGAAGTTTTTTATTTTCAGATTTATATTCACTTACATGCCCATCAATAACTTGCTTGATATCATCCAAAGTAAATGTTTTATTATTAATAGAAAGTTTTTCAAATTTTTCCGCGAGAGACTTGAGAGACATTAGTATATACTATAGGATATAAAAAATAAAAATTAATTATTTAATATTTATCAAATACACTCTCACTCGCTTCTAATGTCTTTGATATCCGTAAGGGATACTATCATTATCTGTGTAGAAGTTTCGCCCACACCAACGCGACTTATTAACGACTTTTACTACATTCTTTTGGTGTTGTATGCTAAAGTGTTCAATGTGTTGCTGTTTGCTGTTTCTGCTCGTGTGTATCTTCTTCATTATGAAGTCTCTTGTGTTTGTCAGGCTTTCGCCCTTGTCCATTAGTTCATATGAAGCAGGATTTAATTTCTTTAAGTCTAAGCATTTACCTCTGAAAAGAAAGTATGTTTTCTTGTCATCCTTCTTTATATACTCTAACATATACAATTTTGGTGCTATCCATAAACCTTTTATTATTTTACAATTAGTTCCGAGGTCGTCATCCATTGCACCAATTGTTTTATCTCTAAATCTCTTTATACGTTCAATGTTTCTTACATGGCTTTGAATGCTATCTGTATCCGTATAATAATAGTCTCTGTCTGGGTTGTTGTCTGGGTTGGCTTCATTCAAATACTTATACATAATTCGTCTGCTGTATGCTAAGATAAATGCCCCGTATTGAGTGAGTTTTGTAATTTTATCTTCTATTATTTGTTCGTCGCGCGGTGTTCCAGAGATAAGCCATAATTCGCCATTCGCCTCATCAAATTTCTCAATATCGGTTATCACGTGTTTAGCCTAGAATTTCCAGTATTCGTGATTTTTATAAATATATTTACTCACCGAGTTTATTGGTCTTTGAATTGTCTTTCCTTATAAAGCATTCATAAATAACTTCGCCAATAAATACTGCGGTGTTCCTTTCTTTGAGTTTTGTTTTTTCTTGAATAAGTCCGATATATACTCTTTGAATACTGGTTCGGCTCCTTCTGTATAATAGCCTCGGTTGAATTTGACTTGGTAGCTGAGTTCAATCATATCCTCAATATCTACAGAATTGAATCATTGGTCTTTCATATCTCTTAACTCCCATTTTAAGCATCCTTTGCTATCGCGAAAAGGTACGCGTGGGTGTAATAGATTTTTTGGAGATATATAATCAACATTATATATACCCATTTTCCCTTCCATTTCTCCTTCACATTCCTTTATTTCACCCGTCATATAATTTTCAAGCATCGCCGTTGGATAAAGACTTACGACATCCGCATCAATAAGATAATCTACAACCTCATCAAAGCCAATTTCACCATTTATGTATTCTTGATATTGTTCTGTGATAAATCTCCTTTTGCTTGGGTAAGTTCTAGCACCATATACAGCCTTTCTGAAATCACTTTCTTGATTTACCTTTGGGAGATATATTCTATATTTTTTACGTATCTTCTTTTTCCAAAGATTAAATGTTAAAGAAGACGTAGAAATAAATTCAGAAAGATTTGTTTTATGTTCTTCAAATATTGGTTCGTTTAATGTTTCATATAATTCTTTCAACCCCATAACATCCTTTTCTAAATACACCAAACATTCTTTTTTCATTCCATCATCCATCTCTTCCCATCGTTTTGCTTTGTCGTGGTCAAAATCACCTTTTAAAACATTACATCCCAAACTTTCAAGGTTCTTTTTTAGGCTTCCTTCAGTATGCTTAGAAATATCCAAAATTTCATATTTTTATATTCCATTGAAATAATGGCACCATTATCAATCAACGGAGTGTCTTTTATTTTTCTTTTAATAAATTCCTTTTGAAGAAAGTAATAGTCAAATTTACTTCCATTAAAAGCATTAACATATAATGTAGCTTTCTGTTTTCTTTTCGCTAAGTATTCAGCATATTGAAAGATTATGTCAATGAGTTTTGAAATACAATCATCGCCAGCGACATATTTAAAACCGATATCCGCAATCGTATAACCTGCTATATACGCGGTATGGATTTCAGCCTCATTTCTATATGTTTCTAAATCATAATGAAAAATCTCATCTTGATTGTTATATTTCATTTCAACAAATCTGGTTCATAATCTTCTTTTATCTTTAAACATCCCATCAACATATGATTGTCTGTCCTCATTACAAGTATGTTTAACAAAGTATGTTTATAACAATCGGGCATTTCTTTTTGTTTCTTGTTATAAAAACCTAAATAATGATTTTCTTTGAGATAACAAAGCACATCAGCAGTAATTAAAGGGTCTTCATAATTTTTAAATGTCTGTTTGCTTGTCGCGTCAGTCAATTCAAAATATTTCCCTTCAATACAATATTTTTTAAGATTTCAAAACCAACCGAGAAAGGTATGAATGAATTAGGTTCAAGATTAAAATTCTTTTCTAATTTCATTACATTTGTTTTTGTTAATATCAAATTTTAATATCTTTTTATTGACTTGAAAGAAACAACTATTACCTCTACCTCGTGGATTAATATGTATTCCTTCATCCGTTCTATGTTTTTTATCCTTCCTGAAGTATTACATCCACCTCCGTCTTCCTGAATAAATTCAATCCTCATAAATTGAATAATTCGGTCGTATCCATTAGCGCTTGCTTCTAAAT
>WBZZ01002491.1:0-22505 GCA_019918135.1 Paulinella micropora | reverse complement strand
TCTTGTCGTACGATCGGCGGCCACCCGGTTTTTTATTCTTCTTCTTATTATCTTTTCCTTTCGTGTCCCCAAGTTTTTTTCGGGTCCTGTTGCGGAACAGCAAGAAAGAAAAGGACAAAACTGGGGAAGGGGCGGGGGAGAGAGGGGAGGGAGCAACAAAATGGTTTCTTCTTTCCTGTACTTTTCTGTCGACAGCCCTTCTTTCCATGTTGTAAAAAGAAAGAGAGGATTGAACAACAAACGTGTAATAAACCCGCGTGCAGCAAAAGAATTAAAGAAAAGGGGCTTGATAGCAAGCAAACAAAAGCGGTCCGCGGGCCGACAGCGTTTTTTTCTCCTCCGACGTTTCCCTCCTGCAAACCCTGCCACGAAAATCCCCCCCCCAAACAAAGCAGACCGCACGGTCGACGTACTTCTTTTTGCCATGGAGATCCCAGCGCCTTGGGTGCACGGGCTCGTCGGTTGACAGCAGAGGAAGAAAAACATAGCTTTACCTGCGGGTCTGCGCAAGCAGTGAATTGGCGAGAGGAATGTTGACGCACGCCCCGGACCGGATACAGCTCTGGCGCCCGGTGCCCGCGTGTGGCGCTTGCCTAGCGCGGCCTAGAGGCTGGCCAACCCAAGGGGACCCCAACCTCAAAGGCGATGCGAGGGGTACTTTAGGACACACTGTCTTTGCCGTAGCCGTCGATGACAAGCATGAAAACTTCGGCGCGTTTACTACGCTCCCTCTCTCGCAGAACGAGCGCCATCGCGGGATGTTCTTTGACGGCGACGTTTCACGCCATCTTAGAGGCCTCGGTACCCCTGTTAATGGACAGCCGTCCCGCGACCTCCCCATGTATAACGGGGTTGCTGCTGAAACGCCTACATCACACTGGATCAGCTGGGACATGGTCAACAGAATCGACGGACGCGAACTACTGAAACGATACAAGGCAGAACAAGCAAGAATACTCGGAGGGGTCTTGGCAGTACATGATGGTTCTTGGGAAAGATTTAATAATCCTGAGGCCGGCAAGTCTATAGTCTTCCATCTGCCCCGGCTATGCGCTACAAAAGATCGGCCCAGCTGGTTAACTCCGAGAAACGCAGTCGTGCTCTGCAGGGCCGGCCGGCCTCTGGCCCCCTGCTTAGGAAAGAAATCGGTAGGTATTACTTAGAGAGGCCTGCGGCATCGTCCCGCCCCTATCTTGTATGTGCAAGCGGAAAAGGAGACATGTTTGCTTTGGGTGCCCAACTGTTCTGGGACTACGGCTGTGACCACGCCAGAGAAGAGAAGCAGCAAAGGCAGGCACTGCCGCGCGGGCCGTTCTCACCGTTCTCATCCTCACCGGCATCCTCCGCACCGTTCTCTTCCTTGCCGGCGTCCTCGCAAGTGCCAAGGAAATCGCATGTCCACAATTCTACAAACTTTCCTGCCCAAGCTTGCCCCGTCTCTCTACCTTGACATCCGAACCCTGGCCGAGATTTGTGGAACCAGCAAGATCGTGCTTGTGCATTTCGAAGAGAACGGGCTGGATGAATTCTCACCGGCGGAATTAGCGCAAGTCTCGTGCTGCGACCTCAAGTTCTTTGAAACCCCAAGAACTGACCAGGCACGAAACGAGCTGTTTGACAATTCATTTTTGTGTCTGGTGTGCATGCCGGGGCAGTATTTCCAACGCATGGTAGACGAGTTCGAAATATTCGCGTTCCGCTGTGCCGACCAAGAAAGAACAAAGCTGGCTGGTCTTGGCATAGCGAGCGGGCGCAACTTCGGGCTGGCCCTGGACATCTGGAAGCAAAGCCGGTTGTACAGGCACAAGTCCGAATTCTGTCGTATTTACGGCCAGGCCCTCTGTTGGCAAATAACCTATCCAGACGGTACAGAAAAAAAGATAAGCACTTTGAAAGCTACCCGGGGCGGCGCGCGAGACTCTTACACCAAGGCTTACAAGCGCATAGATGAAGCTTTTAAAAACAAAATACACCCGCTAGTTAATATTTGTGAGCATTTCGATCCAGACAGAAGACGCCAGCAATACACCTTCTGGATCAACGACCAGAAGGGCTGGTATGACCACAGCGCTCGGTCAGGCACGATAGTGTCTTGCGACCAGTTTTTTTATGTAGTGTTCTGGCGCCCCTTCAACTTTGCGCTGGTCGCCAGACAGAAAATCAGATCTTCCAACAACCTCGTAATAGCGGAGTTCCCGGCAATCCTGGACAGGACAAAAAGACCGGGAGACGCAAGCGCCCCGGACCAAGAAGAAGAGCCACGCCAGCAAGCAACGTCGCGGAGGCCTCGCAGGATGCCACGAAAGAGCAAACACGAAAAGGCCCGCAAGCAAGAGGGCGGCGTCAGCATGTCCGGCGTAGGCAGGCGCCTCGCCGAACTCTGGCCGCGCGAGCAAGACACCAGGATGTTGGGATGGGATAGCCGCGAGGAATATTTTGTGCCACACTACCGCCAGCCTAATCTCACCGGCGCACCCCACGCGGGCATCATCGGCGCCAAAAAGCCGATCCCGACCTGTCTCCTCGCTCACTGCGCGCTAGGCACCACTGCCGACAAGTACGTCAATGCCAGGATTGTGGTGGACGAGACCAACAGGTTTTACCTGCAGGCGATAGAAGGCAGAGATTTCGAGGAACATGATCTAGTGCTCGTCAATTACGAGTGGGACGCCAAGGAGACCGCTGATTTCGTTGAACTCGAAAAAGGTTCTTTCAGGGCTGAGCTGGCGAAGGACGGTCCGATGCAAGATTTCGTAACCCAACAGTTGCAAGCAATTGCCGCTTTGCCCGGGCCGGGCAGACGAGCTCTCCTGGAGCTAGAAGGTAGGATAGAGAGCAGAAAGAAGAACAATTCACGGGAAACAAGAGGTTGCTTAGTTCATGCGTTGTAGACCGCGGGGTGGCGCGCCCGCCACAGTTGCGCACAGGCACGTGGCGCGTCCACGTGACACACGTACAACACGCCACCAATCGTCCAGCAGCGCACGCCCGCCTCTTGACAGGCCCTCAGGAGTTCCTGGTAGCGGGGCACTAGCTGGCCGTTGTACCACGCAAAGCTAGCGCAGCAGGACGCAAAACTAACCGCGGTGGCCGGCACGCTTAGCACCCGCCAGCATGTCCAACAGTCTGGCGACGCAGGGCGCGGGCACTGCCAGTTCGTGTTCCGCACACAAGCTAAGCCGCGATTGTGGCAGCGCCGGGACCAGGCAGCGGCTGCAGAGCTTGCCAATACGCTGCACAAGCTTGCTGGCGGGGTCGGAGGGTCTTTGCAGCAAGAGCCCGGCGCGGCGCTGCACTAAGTTGAGCAAGGACTAGAGGCTACAACGTCCAATTTCCTCCGTTTGCTGGGACGTGCGGACCGGCAATGCTCGTAAAGAAAGCTAATGAGGTTCAGACTATCCCGGGCCGGCAGGGTATCGAGCAGCAGGCCCCAGATTACGCAATCAAAAGCAAGCCAGGCACCGCGGCGCACAGCTGTCTGCGAGCGGCCGCCCATATTTCCCCCCCGTCCCTCTTTTTAAAAAAAAAAACAAAATCTGTGGCCGTAATTATGTCGAACGAAGACGAAAAGAAGAAGCTGGGGGGGGGGAGCGCGGACTCACGGGACAAACTTATTCCCTCCCCCCCCCCAAAAAAAACACACACACACACTCTGCGCTTCCCTCCCCAACCCCCCCCCCCCCAAACACACACACACTCTGCGCGCTTCCCTCCCTCCCCCCCCCTATGCTCCGCACAACCCCCTGCCCTCCTTCGCACCAGATGGAGAGGGGCACGGTACACTCGAATGTTACTACGCCCAAAGGTACGCGCGCGTATACTTCCTGCGGGAGCTTGATTACGTCAAGGCTGGCTTGTTTTTTTTAATAAAAGTAACAGAAATTGCGACAAACCAAGGTGCAAGCTTTTTTTTTGTTCTTTTCTCACACACCTCGCACGTCCGGTTTTTTTTACTGGGGCGGGGTGCCGTACTCGTCAACCAAGGCCACGACCTTGGCCTTGCACAGGCCAGAGTCCGTCTCGCTGGCCCCCGTCTGGCAGGCACAGGCCCAGGGAAACTTCTGGTCCCTATGACGCGGACCAGGGCCGACAGCGTAGACTGGCCGCAGACGATTTCTTTGGTCGGGACCGGCAACGATCTGTCCGAGGGGAAATCGCGCCGTTTGCAGCTGCAGCCCTGCTCGCCCTCCGGGGGCAGGCACCTGAACTTTTTGTCGACGGCGCACAGGCACTTGGCCTGCTTACCGTCGCTGTTGTAGTAGCAAGTAGCGGACACGTGGCAGACAGGAGCACAGACGCGTTCCTGACAGAACCTGCCGCCGAAGCCTGTTTCGCACTGGCAGGCCTGGCCGTCGGCGGCCGCGCGCATCGCCGCCTCGTACCGTTCCTCGCGCGCCGCGTGCTTGAGGTAGGCCGGGAGCTGGAAACGGTCCACGCGGTATGAAAAACGGGCGAGGGCCGGCAGATGGTCGAAATCGTGCGCCTCCAGCGGGAAGGCGCGCGCCTGCGTGCACCGGCCGCTGCCGCTGCACGGCTTGCCTGTGCAGCCACGCCTGGGCCACAGGCTGCTTGACTCCAACAGATCGGCATCGATGGTCGAGCGGCCGAGCTCCTCGTACTGCCCTAGGTACCAATTCCACACACATTGTTTGTCGACGGCGGTGCCGTTTTCGTAGCAACCCCCGCTCATGACGTACTCGCAGAACTGCCCGAAGTAGCAGGGGCTGCATTTGCCGCACCTGCCCCCGCCGCTGGACTGGTAGCACACCCCCGACGTCTCGCTGCCGGGCACGAGCAGGCTGACACGGGGCAGATCGCAACCAAAACACTCGCCGCGCTCCACGGTAGCGCCGGCCGCCCGCCTGCAGTCGTCCGTCGGGCTGTGGAAGCAGCCCCCGGGCGGTATGTTGCAGCTGGCGGGCTGGCCGTACGGCGAGCTGGTCCAGCCGTTGCTGACAAACCCCGCGGACGGTTGAGCCAAGCAGTAGCGCGGGTCCCCCTGCTCGTACAAGTAGCAGTCCTTCTTGGCACCCCCAGTGAGTGCGAAAGTACCACAGCGGCACGTCGCGGCCCTCTCGTCCGCGCGGAAGTCCGCTACACAGACGCCGCGCCCGCTGCAGTCCTCGCCGCTGCCGTAAGAGAGCTTGGACTTGCACACGCCGCGCCCGTCGATGTCGCACGCGTCCTGTTGCAGCACGCGCGCCACCCTGGGCTCGCCGGCGGCATCGTACACCAGCGTCGTGGGGTCCGTGTTCGGCTTGACCCGGAAGCCGCTGTTGCACTGGCAGCGGCCGTTGCTGCCGCAGATGCCCCGGTCCCAGCCGCAGGGCGCGACCGTCGCGTCGCGCGGCACGACGGCGGTGTCGGGCACGGACCACGACACCGTAGACCGTGCGTACCAGTCGTAGTCGTACGGCACGGGCTGCGGGCAGCGCGGCTCGAAATAGCCCTGCCAGCGCCCGTCCACCAGCACCGGCTCGTTGCGCCACAGCGGAAAGGACAGCGACGAGCAGTTGCCGCGCCCGCACTCCAACAAGTAGCGCCGTGCGAGAACGCATCAAGCGCTACCCAGTTGCGCCAGTTCCAGTACGCCGCAAACTGCCAGGGCCACGTCATGGACAGCGTTTCGCAGCGGGGGGGCAGCGGCTCGTGGCCCGTCAGGTCCACTTTCTCTCCCCACGGCGCGTCGTACTCGCACCTGCCAGCGACGCCGGCACTTGAGAACGCGCCCCCGGACCAGGCCGGCACGAAGTAGCGCAGCAGCGTGTGCGACCGCGCCTCGGCTACCGCCACGGCGTGGTCGCCCACCCTAAAACGGTCCGCCTCCGAGCTCCGCAAACGCCCCGCCCGCAGGTCGTCCTGCGCCTGGGCCAGCAGCGCCAGCTCCGCCGCCGCCCCCGGCCACGCGCCGCCGGAAACGCAGGGCCCGCGGCCCGCGCCGCAGCCCTCCGGCAGCGCCACCGGTGCCGTCACGGCCTCGGCGGCACCGGTGGCGCGCCGGGCCTCGAAGATGTTTCTGAGCACGAGGGCGTCGCGCACTACCTCCCGCACGAGGTCCACGCGGAGCAGCGCTCGCTGGATAATCGCCATTTGGTCCTGTGTCACGCCCTTGTGATCTTGCAAGGAAAAGAACCGGCCGTTCGCAGATTCGCTGAGCCACTGGCTGGGGGGAGGCGGCGCCGGCGGCCTTCGTCAGGTTCAGCAGCGCCAGATAATAGCCGACCGCGAGCCTCGCGGCGGCGTAGCCGGCAAGCGGGCCAGCTGTGGGCACCCAAAAAGTGGCCGGACAAACAGCCGCTGCGCCGCACACCTGCCGCCGCCACTCGGTCTCGTTCTTGTTGTCAATGACGACCGCTACTTTTGGCAGTACCGTTGGGTCGGCCGGCAACCCCGACATTACAGCCAGCGCGCGCCAGTTTTCTTGCAGTGCTGTTCTCGCACGCGACAGCGCCGCGGGCCGCCAGCCGGACCAGGACCAGTCAAGGAAGCGGCTGCAGGCCTGGTTGACCCTTCGGTCCAGGCCCACGACGGCGCTCTGCAGCGACGTGACAACGGTGTCGCCGCGCGCCGCCAGTTCGCGTTCCGGCACGGGGTGCAAGTAGCGCGTGCTCTGCTTGTCCTCGTCTAGCTGGTGCAGCCGCCCGGGGTCCAGGCGCCGCAGTTCCGCCAACGGAAAGTTCAGCTCGCGCTCGCTGAAGAATACGCAGCCGTTCGCAAAGATCACGATCGCCTGGCAACGCACGTCCTCGAAGCACAGCTGGCGCTGCGCGTCGCTGGGCGCCAACACCGCGGTCGCGGTCGGGCGCGGGTACGCCGTGAGCTCCGGGAAAAGGTTCGGGCAGCACACCGTGTCGTTACCGACGGGCAGCCGCTGCAGCCCCGTCCCGTTGGCAGAGTAGGTCAGCCCCGCCGTGCCCAGCCAGCAGCAGCCCCGCGAGTTGCAGCAGCGCACCGCGCGGGTGGCCGCCACCGAGGCGACGGTGCCAACCGGGCAGTGCACCGTGCACAGCGGCAGCCCCAGCCCCGGGCGCAGCGCACAGACCGGCGCGGCAGCGCCCGTGTCGTCGGCGCCGAGGCACCAGGCGCGCCGGTCGCGATTGGTAGCCAGCACCTCGCCCAACAGAATGCGGCCGCCGCCGCCGTCAGCGGCCAACAGGCGCCGCAACAGCAGCAGTACCGCGGCCGGGCTGTCGACGCTCGCGCGCGGGTCCGTGCCGCGCAGGCTGTGCTCCAGCAGCAAGCCCCTGCTCGCAGCCTCCGGCACGTCGTCCGCCAGCCACAGCAGCACCAACTCGTCCAGCGACACGAGGCCGCGGGCCGCGCAGCTCATCCCTCCAGCCGACGACGGCGCGTTGCTAGTGCAGAGCCGGAACGCGTCCAAATTGGCCTTCGACAGCCCGCCGCTCTGCATGTCAAGGTAGCACTGGCTGTCGATCAACGCGCTGGGCGCCAGCGCCTGCACGACCGGCGTCCAGTGCACGCCGCAGTCGCAGGGCACCGGCGACAGCCCGTCCGCGGCACGGGTGGTACAGAACGGGTCAACCGTAGGGTCGCGCGTCCAGCCCCCGTCGCACTCGATGGTGCCGCCCGTGGAGGCGCACGCGTACGCCAGCGCCCCGCAACGGTCCTCTGTGAGGCCCAGCGTCTGCCGGGCCACGGGGCACAGCACGCGCGCCGCTGTGGCCGGTGCGGCGTTGTGGCACAGCAGGTAGTCGTCCGTCACGCGCTCGTTCAGCACCATGTCCACTTTCAGCGCGTCCAGCATTTGCCGGGACACCTGCGCCGCGACCATGGCCAGGGGCTCGCACACCAGGTCCGTGGTCCCGCAACGGAAGCGCTGTTCATGGAACAGCGACAGCTCGCAGTCTGCCTCGGACCAGACCGTCGTCACAGAGAGTGCCTGCAGCGCGCTGCCCGTCCCACAGTAAGTCACGCACTGGCCCTGCAGCGCGGGGCACAGACCTCCCGCGAGGTCTGTGCTGAGCCAGCAGCCGCTGGTGCTTGGCTCGTCCTGCAAACTGTCCACCCACCAGCGGCCGCCGCGCAGCTCCGGCAGGCGCGCCGTCCGGCACTGGCCACTCAGCTCGCACTCGTTCACGCACTGCAGCACGCGGCCAAAGTCCTGCGGGAGGCAGTGCACGGGCAGCGCGCTGCAGTACTGCACTAAAATCGTCGAAGAGGCCGTTGGCCGCGCGGCACACGCGGGCGGCACCGGCGCGCGCAACACGTCCTCGTCCACGGTTAACTCGCAGTAGCTGAGCCCGCGGCCGGCCAACAGCCTTTGTACCTGCGGCCAGGACCAGCGCCACCCGTTCGCCCACACGACGGTCCAGTCGCTGGTGGCATTCGCGCTCACGGACGCGTGCGGCAGGTCGCCGGGGCACGCCGCCAGCACGGCAGCGCACGCGCCGAGCGCCAACGCTTCGGCGTAGTCCACCGTGCAGTTGAACAGGCGCCAGCGGCCGTTGCCGCTGCAAACGTAGCGTCCTCCTGCCGCCGTCGCGCTGCACGAAATCGATTGGCCCCCGCACGTCGCCCTCCATTGCGCGGGGCGGGACCAAGGGTGGTCGGCAGCGCAGCGCCACCAAGCGGCGTTGTCCACAAATACCGGCAGCTGAGCCAGGCACAGCTCGGACCCGCAGCTCACGTTGCGCCCTAACGAACACGCCAGGGCCACGGACGGTGTCAGGACGGCGCTGCACCCCGCGGTCGAGGAGGGCCAACCCGTCGCGAGCTGCTGCCGCACCAGGTCCGGCTGAACCCTTGCGCAGTAGCGCACGAGGCGCGAGCAGGCCTCGCTGGCGTTAGCCGCTGCCGGCAGCAGCAGGTGGCACCGGTCACCTGCTGCAACCGCACAGCTCGCGCCCGTCTCGTTGGTCTGCCCCTGCGGCGCAGTGAGCGCGCACTGTACGGAGGTCGCCCCGCACGTCCAAGTCACGTTCCGCTCGTACTGGGGTGCAGCAGCAGCGGCAGCGCAGGACGACGGTGGCGACTGTCCAGGCGTAAGGGCAGTTCTGTAACAGCACGGTCGGGGGCAGGGTCGGAGAATTGTCAGGCGGAAAACACTGCTGGCACAGCAGCTCGGCCACGCCCCCGGCCGTTCGCGCCAGCCAGGGGTAGTTGGCTAGAATCGCCGCGCCGTCGCTGCCGGCCCAGAACGCGTCGCGGCCCGACGCGCGCGCGCGCGTTTCCGCGCGCACCAGCTGCACGTCCACGGACTGACAGCCGACGCAGCCGTCGGACCCGCACCAAGTGTCCGAAGAACAGGCCAAGCGCCACAATTGGTAAACCAGGAGGGCCGCACATTGAAAAGAGCTTTCACACAGGACGACATCACCGACGCAGTGAAGCAGCCCTTAGCACAAGTGTTATTTGCGCTATTGCACGAAAGCCCGCAGTACTAGGGCCCCCTCCCTCCCTCCCACACAATCGAAGCAAAAGGGGGGGGGGAGGACCGCCGCAAGGACACCCATTTTCCCTCCCATTTTCCCTCCCATTTTCTCTCTCTCTATTAAAAAAAACATGGCAGAAAAAATTAAGTCCGCGAGGAAGCTGGCGGCAGGGGGTCCGTCCGGGAGCGTCGAAGCGCAGGTGCCTTGTGCAGACAAACAGAGCCTCGTCGCTGCTCACTCTGCCAGAGGATGTATGGCCAATGATCAACGGCCTGGCCGGCCCCGACCTCGCGAGCGCCCTGGCCCTGACGTGCACGGCCCTACTGGCGCTGGTGCAGGGCCCCACGTTCTGGGGGAACTTCCAACAGCCCGCCTTCGAGCTCGAGCTGCTCCCCCACCGGCGCATACTCACCTGGCTACACAAGTCTACTCTCTTGGGCAGCCTAGACATCAAACGCCCTGTGCAGGAAGCCGACCTCCGTGTGCTCTCGGGCTTCTCAGTCAAGAAACTAGCTCTGACTGGTCAGCAAGATCAACCCTGGGCAAAGCTCTTGCGGGCCTTTCCGTCCATCCACAAGTTGTTTCTATCGAACTGCCAGGACATTAGTCCGCTAGCGCAGTTGCGCAGCGCCGGTTCGCTCCTTTCTCTGAGCATCCAAACAAACGATCAGCGCGCGGACGACACTTTAGCTCGCGTCCTGCCCCAACTGACAAGACTTGAATGGCTGTGGCTCTCGGGAAGCCCTACCGACCAGGCACTGCGGGGGCTCAAGGACCTTAAGGACCTACAAGCGCTTTTCCTGGGAGATTGCGCGCGAATCACGGGGGCATGCCTGGGCCAGCTCCCCGAGTGCCCCAAGCTCCGAGAGCTATGGCTCTCGCGCTGCCCCCGCATCACCGACGACCGGCTGGCCGCGCTCCGGGACTGCAAAGCGCTCGAAAGCCTGTCCCTGGAATCCTGTACGGGCCTGACAGGCGCGCTCAATGTCCCCGCGCTGCGGTGTCTCACCGTCCGGAAATGTACCAATGTTACAAGCACCTCGTTGGCCCTCTGCCTGCGAAGATGTGCCTCGCTCTACCATTTAGATATTCATGGCTGCGCAAACTTAACTAGTGAGTGGCTCGCCGAGTTACAGCACTGCGACAACCTAACAAAATTGGAACTACAGTCCTGTCCGGGGATTAACACGCTAGACCCGATTCAGTATTGTCGTTCGCTGAAAAAGCTTGACGTGTACGAATCCGGGGCGTAACGCAGGAAATGCTAGAGCGCCTGCAGAGAAGGAGGCCCAACCTAGAGATTTCTTCACAGTTTAATTAAAAAAGCCAAAACCTTGGTGCAAACAGACAGGCGCCGCAGCCCCCCCCCCAACAAAGAGCACGGGCGGGGGGAGGGAAAGGAAATTGGCCCGGAAGAAGCGGGGGGGGGGCAGCAGGAAAAAAGAAGAACACGCGCCCCCCGTGCACAGAAAGTGAACACTCCAACTTTATAAAAAGGGGACATGAGTTATTTTCTGGCTACGAGGAGGTCAGCCCGAGCCACCCGCGGGATCCCCCCTCTCTCGGCGCCGCTTGAAGAGGTTAGGCCACGCAAAAGAAGCAAACTTCGGTCCGAGCAGTCTTCTTGCTGGCTGTTCAAACTGCCCGACGATCTCTGGCCAATGGTGAGAGACCTGGCAGGCGCGGAGGAAGCCGTCCGGTTCGCGCTCGCGTGCAAAAGCTCTTTGGCTTTAGTCCAGCAACTCGCCTTCTGGGCAAACTACGAGCAGCCAGTGTTTAGGTTTTCGAACGAGCAGCACCGCAGAATACTCCGGTTCTTTACCCGCGCCTGCGCCGATGCCAAACGCCCTATACAACGGTTGGTGTTACAGCAGCCCTACTACCAAGACCGCGAACGCTGGTCCGACTACCAGGGCTACTCCCTAAAAACCGTCACGGTAGAAACCTTGGTCCTGGAGGGCGAATGGTACTCTGACCGGTTGTGGCAAGAAAGCAAGGCCTGGACGAGTTTGGCTGCATCCACAACCTAGTGGCCAGGGGCACCATCAACATCTGTCTGTCTCTGAAAGATAGTCAGCACACCCAGACTCTCCGGACGCTCGTGATTTCGGGCCAAAGAGTCCACGACGAAAACCTCCGGAACCTGCAGGAACTGCAGCAACTACAGAACCTGGCGCTGCACGATTGTCGTGTAATTACAGACCACGGGCTGAAACATCTACGTTCGATGCCGAAACTCCAGAAACTCTACCTAGCCTCTTGCCACCAAATCACGGGCTCCGGCCTGCAGGACCTGCCGATCACTCGGCTGGCCTTGCGCGACTTGGTCGGAGCTACGAACGTGCTCCAGCAACTGCCTTCGCTCACGAAACTGCAGGAGCTGGACTTGCTCGACTTTAGGCCCCTCGCACCAGCCGCCGTACGTTCACTGGACAAGGGCCTCACGAAGCTCAAGCTGGCTCTGGATCCCGACGCGTCGGATGAGCTGCTGGACGAACTGTCCGGCTGGCCGGGCCTGCAGGCCCTGTGTCTGTCCAGATGTCCAGGCCTCACCCTGCGGGGCTTGGCTTAAATTGCAGCGCTGCCCCGCGCTCCAAGAACTGCGATTGGGACAAGCAATCCATTTGCCAACCTCAAGGCACTGCACGCATGCCGCTCGCTTCGCACTTTGAAGCTGTGGCGCTGTGGCCTTAACCACCGGAGTGCTCAACAGGAAAACTCCTACGGGACTTGCGGGCTGCGCGGGCCTACAACGGCTAGTGTTAGGGTCTTACAACATAACCAGCTCGACGCTCTCCGAAATAAAGCAGTGTCACGTGCTGCAAGAACTAGAATTTTCTTGGTGCTATTTCGGCGGAGACGTGGCCGAGCTCAAGCACTGCCGAGCGTTGCGAACAATTAAGATGAGCGAGTTCCAAATTCCGCCAGCAGAAATGCTGCAGAGGCTCAGGCAGGCCAGGCCCGGTTTGCAAGTTGACACGCAATCTATTCCTGCCAATGAACTGCAAGATCTATGGGATTCTTGAACACTTCGTTCCTTTTTTTAAAACAAAAAATTGTAAACCAAGATTTTAGGCGGGGGTGGAGAGCAAGGGGTGGGGAGGGGGGCAACGCGCAGATTTGGCGGCACTTGCGGGGAGGGGAGGGGGGCAAACTCTCTAGCATTTCCGTGCTCTCACTTCTTTTTTTTGGGGGGGAGGGGGGCTGTGCCCCTAGTACCCTTTTTCGTTTTCCTTTCCCGAATCTGTTTTCTTCTTCTTCTTCTTTGCTTTATTTTCTACCCCTCGTTCTTCCTTTTTTTTATATTTCGTTCAAAAGAGCAAAAACGCCAAGAACTGCATGACCAAGAAGAGGCCAAAACCTCCCTGGCGCGCGCTCGACCCCGACGTCACGCACCACATCAAGCAACTGCCGCCGACCTTCGTGCCCTCGTTCCGCGGCCGCGCGCTCGCGGGCGTGCACACGTGGCTCGAGGCGCACGTGTGGCAGAAGGACCCCAAGTTCAGTCACAAAACCATTAAACCCAAACAGAACGTGTACGCCCAATGGGAAGAACGCGCCGCCTCTGTCACGCAGAAGCGGAACTCCGCCAGGCACATCCAGGCCCCCTGGTTTGGCCGAGGTCTGCACTGTCTTTTCTCTTTTGTTTGTCGCGCTTACTGTCCGCCCGAGCTTTTTGTTGTCCCCTTTTTCTCTTGATCGTCTGTGCAGGGAACGGCCTCGCTGTAGACTGCCAGCTCACCGCCTTCACCGAGATAGCCACGGGCCTGCGGCCGCCCGTGCTTAAGGGCACCATCTTCAAGAAAAATTACAGCGTTTGGGCAGGGGCGCCGCCGCAGCAGAAACAGAGCTTCTGCCGCAGCCTCAAGGCCTGCACGGGCGTAGACCTGGACCCCGACACTCTGCACTGCGTGCACCCCCTCGCCGCCAGCGCGCTCTCCTTCCTCTTCAGCCGCTTCGGCGAGCCGCTTGGCGCTCAAGTAGCCGTTCACAATTGGTCCCTGGACTTGTGCACACACATAGACCAGGTCTGGCGCGACACCAAGACGCAGGACGTTGTTTTGCTAGAACTAAAAAAATCACAGGCGTTATTTGACAGGGCGACTGCGAAGACCGCGACGATGAGAGGCGCAGATTTCTGCGGCTGGGCCGATCTTCCGATGAATCGTTATCTGATCCAGGCTGCGTTGTCGCACTGGCTCTTTATGCAGACGTACACAACCCCGGCCAACGTAAAGTCAGGTGTACTTTGCGTAGGGACCTATGGTGTCGCGTACAAGGAAGTGCCGACGAGCATGATCGAGCAGGCCGGACGGGCCTTACAGGGCCTTGCGCGTCCTGTAGTGCCTCCCGCAGCCCCCGTGGCGGCAGCGGCGGAGGCAGCAGAGGACGCCGACAGTCCTGAGCCACCGGCAAAAAAAGCCAAGACTAACGCCAGTGCAGAGGATGAGTAAAAAGAAATTTGTTTTAGTAAAAAAAACAATGAGATCGTTTTAAAGTTTATTACATTTTTTTGGCCGCTTCCGGACCGTGTTGTCTACTCTTCCTCTGATTCTGAATCTTCTTTGTAATAATCCTCTCCTGGCGGCAGCTCGTGCAATATCGACGCGGCAGTAGCCAGCGGCTTGTCCTTGATATTCTTGTACTCGTGCTCCCACGTATACAGCACACGGCAGCCCCGGAGCATCTTCTGTCGGATAAAGTACATCCGAGCCATTGTCTCTCGGTACAAATCTCGGTTGCGACGTCCGGTAACAGAAGACCGCCCATCGGCGTAGAGTGGGTGCCCTGGAGGAAAGCCGTGGTACGCGTTGCCGTGGAACTCATACACACAATTTCCGGCCTCGTCGTAGCCGTCCAGCCGCATCCTCGTGCCAGGGACAGCTGCCTCGGACCCCTGCGGACTATCGCAGCCATTGACAAAGTGCTTGTGCTGGATTTTCAAACCAAGCGCTTGTTCGAGCCTGTCCCACAGCCTGCACGCCGCAATGGAGCACCCCGCGGCCGGCTTAGGAATCAAACCCCGCTCAAACGCGTGCTCTGCACAAAGCCGCTTTTGTTGTCCACGTTCATCCGCAAAAGCTGAGTCTTTCTTGTTGTCATCAGGACAGTCCTCACAAGGGTTTTGCACACGGTGAGATCCTCGTTCTCTCGCATGATCGGCGCACAGGCGACGGGGCTGCCCCTTTTCGTCTGCATAATTAGCCTGTTTCTTTTCGTGTGGCGGACATGCCTCACAGGGGTTCTGCACCGCATAGGAGTTGCGCGCCAACGAATGCTCTGCACACAGACTGCGAGGTTGTCCATGCTCGTCTGCATAGTTAGCCTGACGTTTGGAGTTGGGAGGGCAAGCCCGACATGGATTCTGTACAATATGACATTTTCGTTCTCTAGCATGATCCGCACACAGACGCTTTTTTCGTCCGCGCTCGTCTGCAAAGGTAGCAGTCTTCTTCTCCCCGACGGGGCAAGCTATGCATGGATTTAAACCTTGTAGGAGCCGCGCTCTTTTGCATGCAGCGCGCATAGGCGCAAGCCGCGCCCTTGTTCGTCCGCAAAGTTAGCTTGTTTCTTGTCGTTTGTCGGACACGCATCACAGGGATAGCGCACACGGTAACACCCTCGTTCTTTTGCATGCTGCGCGCACAAACGCTTTTTTTGTCCGTGCTCGTCTGCAAAGGTCGCATTCATCTCTTCACCAGGCAAACAGGCTTCGCATGGGTTTAAGACAATGTAACAGTCTTGTTTCTTAGCATGCTCTGCACACAGCTTGTTTGCCTGCCCTTGCTCGTCCGGAAAGCTAGCCTCTTTTTTGTCCCCGAATGGACAGGCCTTACAAGGGTTTAACTTTTGATGACAACCCTCTTCGCGTGCATGCATTGCACAGAGCTTAAAACGTCGTTCCTTGTCATCTACTGTCCAGTGTTTGCCTGCACCAATAACAGTCTCTTTTTGCCAACAAAATGAGCACGCATGTTTCCATTGTGTCCAGCCCAGCGGATCTTTGCTCGCTCGACTGAAAAGGGCGCCACCTGCACTTACCTTTAACTGATAGTCTCGCCCGTTTTGTTGGTGGTCGACAATTTCTCCAGCCTCTGGCAGCGCCGCAGCGTCGTTCGGTTTCTGTCGTTTGGTCTTCTTTTTTTCCCCTTCTTGGCCTGCGCTCTTTAGCAGGCGACGGCGCTTCTTCTTCTTCTGCAGCCGGCGGGTGTGGCTGGCGCACAGCACTGTCGCGGCCACGGCCTCACGACAGCGGCCGCGGCGGGTGAAGCAGTGCTCGCAGGCCGGCGCGACTTCGCCCTCGACGAGCGGAGGACAATTGTCCGGCCGAAGACGCGCAGCTCCACGTCGTTTGCGAACGCGGCAACGGCGTCGCGGTCCCCGTACTTGCTCACAAAGACACGCACTGCCTTGGGTTCGCACGCCATCCCCCCCCTCCCGCTAGCGTGGTGAAATGAACAGGATCCGCCGCAAGGGCAGAAAATTCTGAGCGACAAGGGGGAAGGGGGTTGTGGGAGGCCCGAGGATTTTGGGGCCTGGCAGAAACAAAAAAAGAAAAAAGCCGCCCCCCTTTTGTTTGGCAGCCGAAAAGAGGGCCGGCCCCCCCCTACCCTTTCCGTATTTGGCCGGCCCCCCACAACTTTTTACCGCCAAAGAAAAAAAGGCTTTGCAAAGAAATGGAGGGGGGGGCCTTTGGGTCGCAAGAAACGAGAAGGGAGGGGGGGGGCCGGGGGGGGAGGGCCGCCGTAACGTTTTCCTCCCTCCCGCCCGCCGGCGTTGGCCCAGACCTTTTTTTTTCTTTTTCTTTTTTCTTTTTTGTTTGCAAACTGCACGGGTTGGAGGGAATGGCTTTGTTGGACTTTTTTCTTTTGGGGTGGGAGGGGGGGGGGCCGGACAAAAATTTGTTGCTTTTTTTTCTTTGCTTTTAACTTTTGCTTCTGTTTTATCTTAATTGGAGTCAGAGATAGGTTCCCCCTCCCGTGTGAAGACCTTGGTTGGTAGCAGTACGATGCAGAGCAGACAGGGCACATGCAAACAATGTGGCGAAAGCATGTCCAATCCTGGCCCAACACCCAAGTACAATCGAGCTCATCAGGAACAGAAGCAGCGACAAGTGTCTACTGAGTTCTCTTTACTAACCTGGAGCCAGCTAGAAAAAATGTGCAAGCAGGAGAAAAACGAAGTATCGTGGAAAGACAACCAACTGGATTTTCCTGTAGAAGACGTCCTGTCCTCGCTTCTGATTAAGCACGACTTTAAGCTGACCATTGACGCTAGCCGCTTCGAAAAAAAGAGATTGGAGCCACCGGTCGAACTTTCACCACGAACTTTTCGAGAAACACTACAGTCGGTGCAAGCGGAGTTTGAGGCAGCCACGACTCCAGCCGAACAACAGAAGCTTCTTAGCAACGTCCTACAACGTCTCAAACTACGGGGATACACTTCTGTAAGCATCGAACCGAAGCTGCAAGGCTGGGACGATGCGTGTAAGAACAAGGACGGTAATAAGTACAGCAACCATGTTTTCACTTATGAGAAGTCGGAGGAGAAAATGATGACAGATTGTAAGCAGTGGATGCAGAATCAAATCCAAAGCCAAGATGAAATGGAAGTCGAAGAAGACACGGAGATCGACCAAAAGATAGCAGAACTGGAAGAAGAGCTGCGACTTGCAAGGCGGAGCAAAACTTATAAACTCAAGGCCACGACCCCTGGTAGCAGCCCCAGCGTTACCTGGGAAGAACTTTGCAGGCTCTCTAAAGAACGCCCGTTCCCCGATACGCCCAACAGAAGACATTATCTAGGGGCCAATTATCGCGCAGAGTATGTGCTGCGCCAGTGCTTGCTGGCTAACAACGGCAGGTTGGTGATCGAGGTTGACGAGGCGGTGCGCGAGCATGTTGTACAACCTAGAAACCCAACTCTTACTCACGAGGCAATGCGGGCACTGATATATCGGTACGAATTACAATTAACCAACAATAGCAAGCAAGTGGTGAGGCAGGGGTTAACAGCTCTAAAAGACGCGATTCGAGCTCAGTATGTCTGGGACGATTATGCCAGTGGAGCCCATTATTACCTCGAACGTGCTTTATTGGGAGTCAGCTATGGAGGCCCGGAGTTGCTGTACAGCCAAGAGTTCCGCAAGGCTGTGCTGCAAGAATACTTGGGATCTGCAGACATGGCAAGGTATTATCATTCCCGAGAGTTGCTAGCACGGGGTGATTACGGTCGCGGTGTAGAGTAAAACTAGGACTTAAGTTCCAGCAAAAGCCAGGACGGACGCGGGCTAATTAAACTATAAAAATTTAGGGAAACGACGGCGGGCGGGGAAAAATTATGATTTCTGTACTTTTCCCCGCCCGCCGTCGTCTCCCTAAATTTTTTAACTTACATTTAGCACAGGAATGCCGAAATGTCCTTTGCTAAAAAGAAAGCCGGTCGGCAGCCGCAAAATTCGTCAGAAGCAGTTTCGCGCAAACCTGCCAAAGTTTGCGGCAAAAGTCATTTTGTCGCGAAATTCACCGGGTTCCGGGCAGATTAAAAAAAAAGTTTGGTCATTTTGGCTGTTTGAGAGCAAAAAATTTAGGGAGTCGACGGCAGGCGGGGGGAAAATGACAGAAATGACAAATTTTCCCCGCCTGCCGTCGTCTCCCCAAATTTTGGCTCTCAGATCGAAAAAGGCTTAATCGAGGGAGGGGGGCCAAGCGCCATCTCCCCCCCCCCCCGCCCGCCGGCGTTGGCCCCCAAGAGCTTTTTCTTTGGTGCAAACTGCACGGGCGCGCATTGGTTTCTTGGACTTTTCTTTTGAGGTGTCGGGGGGGGGGGCCGCCGTAGCACCTCGAAAAGAAAAGATTCTTCTCTGCCAGCCGCAAAGTTAGTAACAAGAGAAAGATAGCACATGTCCAAAAAGCGGTGCAGAAACTGCGGTACGACGAAAGAAGAACAAACCGAGCCGGGAGATGCGGCCCCTGCTGGCACAAACACTCCTAGAACCCCAAGCGTTGGCCAGCAACCAGGCAGCTCCTGCCGTGACAAGCCAGAAGCCAGCCCTGAGGGCGGGGCTCGGCCTAGTCGTTGGGAACTCATTTTTAGAAACAGCTGAAATCAGAGCCTGTGTGCAGAAAGGCAGCCTACCAGAGAGATGTTTGTCCCTGCCAGCTAACACAACCGTTGAGGTGAGAGTGGTTTTGTCACCCGGAGATGAAGACAAAGTCGGCGACGAGGGCCTAGTTGTGTTTTTACGAGCGAACGAAAACGCAGTGAAGGCATTACTCGAGCAGCACGAGGTTGTGGTAACATACGGAATCCGTGCTGTTAATCTCTGGAAGTTATTGTGCTTGTCCGACCAACTTTTCAAGGAGTTAAAGTTAGGCGGGGACGAAAGGCTAGCCATCGATCTGCGCATGGCACCCGCCGGGCAGCTGGACCACCTGTATTTGTATGGAACAAGCTTTACTGCACCTTTTTGGCGGAGATTGTTGCATTTGCTAATACCGGCAATAAGAAGGGTTGTGCCGTTGGACGAGAAAAGCTTACCGGGCTACAATGAAGTTCAACAGACCATTGATCCCGATTTGCGAATGTTCGCCCTGAACTTGAAAAATTTGCCCCTCCCCGGCGGGCTCGTGGATTTCCGAGGCTATAGATATACAATGTTCTTGCTCGGCCATAAGACCCCAGAGCCAAGTGACACGTCGGCGAATGCCTACGAGATCGGGCGTAGGACTCTGGGTCCTAACCCACAAACACAATTAACCACCAATGCTTTATACCTGAAGCAAATCAAAGACTATTACAGCAAGTTGCTCCCCAAGATTATGAACAAGTTGGATCGCGCAAGCCGTGAGTTGATTTCTGCGTCAATCGAGTTGGGCCTGCACCCGTTCGAGTAAGCAACCGCGCGAGCTGTGCGATATGCGCACCCTCCCGGCGTACACCCATGCTAGCCGGCCTCATTCATCACGCTAGTATTTTCTTACTAAAGTAGGTGGCGAGAGATTTCTTTTTTAATTATCAGCTGTACAATAGAAAAAAATCAGGCGTGCTTGGCGCGCTTGTTGGCACAAATGTCTTCCGGCTCCAACGTCGGCCGACCCCTCAGGCTGCACGCACGCCGGAACAGCTTGTAAGAGACCAGGCCGCTAGAGCTGAGTTCGCAGTTCACGCGCTCATCGGCGCAGTAAGGGTTGAGCCGGTGCGCGAGCGCTCGTACTTCTTTCAGCAGGCCTTCTGTGCCCGCCACCCGCTGGAAACGGGGGGTGCTGGGCGCACCGAGCGGGAGCCCGTCCTGCAGCTTTTTCAGGGACTCGAGCAAGTCGGCGCCGTAGTGGCCTTTAATTTCGAGGTCGGGGTGATCTGGCAGCGTCCAGAGCCAGAGCCCGTCCGCGGCCAGCACCAGGAAATCGCGGCTGCCGCCGTGGTTGGGGCCTGTGACCAAGACGCGGTCTAGATCCAGACGGAACGCCTTGGCCGCCCTGAAGCGCAGGCTACACTCAAACTCGGCGGCTAGCGCGGCACAGAAGCTCGGGCTGGTCAGGTGTACAAAGCCCTTGAACCAGTCACAGTGTGAGCCGAGGCGCAGGTGGTAGCGTTCACGAAACAGCGCCAGGTGCTTGTCGGACAAGGGCTCCGTCACGCGGAAAAAGGTTTCTAGAAAAGTGCACGTCCAGTGGATGGTGTTGAGGCGCGGCATGACGTCGTCCTGCAAAGGTTGTAGCCAGGACGGCTGGGGGTGCACAACGGCGGTGACGTAGTCGCCCACAAACTCCAGGCCGCCGTGACCTGTGGCATACAGTTTGTTGACGGTGTTGGCTGGCCAGGGCGGGACGTAGCCATCGTCCAGGAGCCGGGGCAGGTTATGCTCTCGGACATACTGTTATTAACGAGTCTAAGTGACCATCACTACACTTTAAGTGACTATCAAATTGGTGAGTGATCATCACTATTTATTAAGTATTGAGCACTGCATTTTCAATGATCATCACTATACATACATCCCTCCCTACGCACGCAATTCTGCTTGAACAGGCGCAAACATGTGCAAAAATATGGATGGCATTTTCCCAGAGATCGATCGCGAGTAGATCGATCGCGAGTCAGACACTCTGCAACCGTACCTGTAGCACTACCTCCGTGGGAAGCTCTGCCATTATCTGAATCAGAGGATGAAGATGGAGTCGGACACCTTGCAGCTGGTCACAGCGACCCTATAGGACCTCCCGTGGAACCTCTGGAGTTAACTGATCCAGGCAATCAACCCCTGGAGTTACCTGATTTGGGCCGGGACGATGAGGATGCTGATCTTTATCCAGCGTCCAGCGAGGATGAAGAGGTGCAAGGCTTGGGTCCTGCACGCTTGGCGGGGGGACGGCAAGGTGTGCCTGCTGCGTTATCGTACGCAGAGCAGTCTGTGCAAGGGCCTGGTCCGGCTTACGCAACAGCGACTGTGGCTCAAGTAGTCGCTGCCCTGTTGCAAATTCAACAGCGACACAATGGCAGTCACGAAATCATGGAAGCTGTGTACGCCGTGATAAGGGACCTTGTTGTGCCAGACGCATCAGTAAGCAGTTGGCACAAAGTCAAGATGGCAGTCGCAGGCACAAGGGACCAAAGTACCATGATCCATCACAGGTACTGTTAAGATAAAATATCCAATATGTGTGATGAACCCAATGTGTGTGACGAATGTGAATGAATGGTAGGTGTTACGTCTAAGTGGCCATCACTAAACTCTAAGTGACCATCACTAACCCCTAAGTGACCATCACTAACCCCTAAGTGACCATCACTAAACGCATAGTGACCATCACTAACTGTTAACTGACCATCACTACATACTATGATGAAATATCCAATGTGTGTGATGAATCGAATATGTGTGATGAATGTGAATGAATGTTAGGTGTTACTTGGAGTGCTCGCTTACTCCCGCTGCAGACAAGGCATCCGAATGCTCTAACAGACACCCCTTGCGAGGGGAACGGGTTTTTGCGGCGGACATGGCTACGCAACTGGATGCAAGTATGGCGAACAAGACTTGGAACCAGCTTCAAGCAAGTAGGCAGGTCCACGACGCGCGAGCTGCCGCTGCACCAGGATTTATGTGCTGCATCCGCTGTTCACCCCGCTACAAGCTGAAAATGCAGCAAGCAGCGAGATCTGCGGTGAGCAAGAGATCTGCGTCATACCAGTTTTGTTGGGACCTGATGGCACGCCTGTGGTTTCTACACAGTACAGTGCCCCCCACAGTGTATGGGTAAACACCAGCAATAATAATATTATTGCCTTCTCTACATCAGACGAGCTGTGGATGGGAGGCATAGTGGGAGGTCCGTATATCCCCCCAAACCTGAAAACAGCCTTTTCGTCTCTGGTCCTTCGGCTGCGCCATGCATATGCGCCGCGTATGGTGCGTGACCGGGAAGGAGCCGAGAAGACATGCAGAGTCCTATGCTTAGGAGTGATGGCAGACGGCCAAGGTCAAAAGCATGTCGCCGGTACTAATCAGAGCGGCTGAAGATGACGAAAGCGATCAAAGATCAGATGAAGGAGATGGGATGGAGAGATGGTCTACTGTGCTACAAGGGCCTTCACGGTCGCTATGCGTCACAGCCGGACAAATGGACCCTTTGGGTACCGGAGAGTCTGAGACGATTTATATTTGTCGCAGCCCACAATTGACCACTTTTGGCGCATCCGGGTCGACAACGAACTCACATGTTCGTAGCGAGGCGATTCTGGTGGAAGAAGATGAAGGAGGAGATAGATCAGGCGGTGGATGCATGCATCCCGTGCAAGATAAACAAAACACCACTGAAGGCAAATTTCGGCCTGATTGGCGAATTTCCTCTTCATGCGGGGATGTTTGAGTTTATACACATTGATCATGTGGGACCTTTCCCAGAATCGAAGGATGGTTACAAATACCTCCTCACGGCTATTGACAGAGCCACCAACTGTGTGTGGATCATCCCTGTCAAAGACGTTACCGGCAAGACGACGGCCGAGGCGCTGATCGATAGGATCATCTCACAGATCGGAGTACCAAGAAAGATATGTTCTGATCGAGGCTCGGACATTAATAACGAGGTCATCGACAAACTATCTAAG